>OMLP01018996.1:0-11705 GCA_900302685.1 Spondyliosoma cantharus
ATGTCCGCTAACCAGGAAAAACATTCCGATCGCCCTGCTTATCGATCCAAGTCATGTATATGTATATTCATTTTGACGTGGCTTGAACACTACTATTTCACATTGAGATGCCGGGGCTGTGAGCAACAAACCACTGTTAGACGAGCGCTACAGAGCACAGTGACAGTGTAGGTGACTGTGTCGATGCCTGTCCAAAAAAACTGCGACTGTCAATAAATCGTCCAAAAGTGCATGTTGTCGGCCTTATATCTTCGTAATGAAAGCCTGTACTCACAATAACTGAGTCAATGTGGACAAGTTAATCTTTCTGGCAAAAAATATGAAGGTTGAGTAAAACTGAACAGGGCTACATGCTGGAACTGTTAGTGATGCACTTTACTTGTGGAAAAGTTTTTGTTAAGAGACTTTAACAAGCTGTGAGGAATTTATATTTATAATATTTCATATAGTTTTTGTTTGAGAATATTTTATTCATTGAAAAGCTTATTTTATATATATTTTGTTTATTTGAGAATAATTTATTAACTTATTACCAGGCAGTACTTTACAACAGTATTCTTTTTTATTTTTTTTTTTATTTTGTATATTACAATAAATTGTTGGTTTACAAAAGTTCTGAATACACAAAAAGCAAATTTATGTTTTGCATTTTGTTCCCATACTGTACCGATAATGAACCGAACCGTGACCTCAAAACCGAGGTACGTATCGAACCGAGATTTTTGTGTATCGTTACACACCTATTACCAACTGTTACATGCTTCTGAGTGCTGCGTTTGGGTTTGGTCCCGGTTCTTGTGCTAACAGAGAGGCTGATAATGATATCGACTGTGTTTATATACACTCACCTCGTACACGTTTAACTGGCTCTGACCTCGACAGAGCTCTTTGTAACTGGTGGTGAATTCACCGATGAAATCGTGGCTGGAGAAAAGAGACAAAAACTGCATCACATGGCGTTCATTCAGACAGGTACAGCCCTGAGAGGTAGTGATGGAATCCAATAATCAACTGTTAATGAAAAATGTTGTAGCAATTAAAGGTTTGTGATTGTAAGATAGAAATGTAATTTACGGAGGAGTTTAGAGAGAAAGTCAGACAGTGTGAAAGACATTAGAGGAATTCATTGATAGGGTGTGTGTGTGGGTGTGGGGAGGGGTTGTTTGTCTGAGTGCATCCACTAACCTTCCATCTCTGTCCCAGTCATACACCTCCACTTTTATTGTCCTGTAAAACACATCAAATAAAAGAAAAAATTGTTTGTTTGTGTGAGCACATCGAGGAAACACGAAAGCCACTACCTACATGTCCTTAAGGGGAGACTTCAAAGAGAGCATTCCTGCAATGGCGAAGTATAACAAGCTATTAAAGCTCATTAATTGTTAGTGAGGCCTGAATTAAATCAAAGAGAGCCTCTTTAGTGTTTTGCATGCAAAAGACACAGACATCCTTCTGAGGATGTAATAAGAGTGACAGAAATGAGTTACCTCTTTGAAGCTAGACTGCTCTGCACACTCTCTGACTCTGTTTTTAAAGCACATTAGCTAAAGACAAACTGTTTAAGACAGAGATCAATACTGTTTCTGTCAGTCCAAAACCAAAAAAAAAAGAAAAGCAAAACAAGAGTTGGATAAAGGATTCTAATGAGTGAATTTATGTTTCTCACACAAGAGAGAGCAGGTTAATAGAGTTTCCAGAAGTTTGGATAAAGCATTTCCCTGCACAGGCCAAAGATAGAAGCCTAACATCTCGGGAGGGAGCATATTTTGCAAGTTCCCGAAATAAGTTGGAAGGCAAGAAACCCAATAAGTAAGCCTGAGAGAATTCACTGAGAACGAGGAAAGTGCTTCCTCTCCTCTTCTTCATCTGATGGAAAAGATCAGTGGCTTGCATCCCCCCCATCTGCTGCTGTCAATCAAGTGTCAGTCGGTCCAGGAGGAGGCAAGGTGATGGAGACCTGCCCTGTTATCCTGACCCGAACTCATTCTGTCTGTGTGTAATGTATTTCCCCTCCCGACAAATGTGTGATCCATAGAGCGCTGAGAATCAGGGCTTAAACCACTTGTTCTCTCTCTAAATGCTGGAGCAACATGTCACACAGTCAGATATTCAGACCTTAAACTCAGAGTGAGAGACCTATCAAAACATTCTGATAATCCTGAGTAAAAGAAAAAAAGAACCCACTAATGTGTTCTGACACTCTGAGCCAGCGTGGCAGATCATTCCCCAGTGATGTGTCAGTCAACATCAATTCCCCCTAATGTCGTTTTCTCGCAACTAATGATCAGGCTCATGATATGGATCAAATCTACGTGACGATGTAGAGAGAATTAGTCTGGATCAATGCTCTTTTGGCGCCTGCATCCTCCATGTTTGAGTGGAAATGGGCGAGATTTCACTTTCTGATCGCTATCAAAGCCAGGTGATTACAAGAGATTTGACAGATTCACATGGAGCTGTAAGACGTGACTGAGAAGAGGAAGTAAACACGATTGAAGACTGAGTGAATGCTGTCCTTCGGTTTTGGTTCTTGTGGCAGACGTCTTGGTATTTCTGCCTAATCTGTGCACATGAAATCTATTGCCTGTCTGTCCAGCCTGAAGGATAGATCCCTTTTTCTCCTTATCCAAATTGAGTGTCTATAAAATAAGGCATGTTACATGCTATACACCCCTTTAAGATAAACATTTGGGCTACATACATGAAACATTTAATAGAACTCATGAGAAAGCATGGTCTGTGAAAGCTGCTGTATCTATCGTATAGAAAGAGTTTTGAAAAATGCCTGAGTCAAAGAAATTCAAATAGTGTACATCAAAACCAGGCCAACAGCGATTATTACAAAGCCATTATGTTTGAAACGTAACTTAAAATTTGATTTGCTGAGAAGTGGTGAATTAATAGACAGAAAAATTGCACTGGCTCTGCTGTGTAGGTCTGCAAAAAAAGCCCAGCACAGCAAACTGTAGATATTTTACATTAAACTCTGGGGAGACCCTAAATCGCCGTGGATTTCTCTCGCCATCAAAATCCTCAAAGGGAATCAGGCGTCTTTCATGCTTCCACTCCATCTGTCTGACCTAATTAGCTTCTCCCGGCAGGTGAGCAGAGACGGGATCGAAGTGAAGAACCTCCATTGACACCCAGTGTGCTGGAGAGGGCGAGGTTTGACATGTTCTTTGACGACTTCTACACACTCTCATGGCTGTCTGGGTCTACACACTTTAATGCTTACACACACACGCACGCACGCATGCGCACACACACACACACACACACACACATACATAGCAGGGCTCCTCTGTGATCCAGCCTCCTGTCAACATCTATAGAACAAGTATAGCCACTCCTCCTCCCCCCTCTCACTTCATTTCCCTCTTGTCTTTTTTTTTTATTCTCCTGCCAAAACTCTTCCTGCTCCTCAGGTGTCCCACGAGGCCGTTTGCTCTGAGGATATTCAGATAAGATAGGAGATGCCAGTGGGGCAGCCAATCGGAAACTTAAAATGCTCTCGCCGTCTGTGGGCAGATCAATGAACAGCCCTTCAGTGTAGCATGCAGCCAGAGATAGCACTTAAATAATTCTCTATTTCAGCAGCAGATAAAACAAGGGTGGAAAATCAATGGCGTCTACATTTGAAGCACATCCAACCCGTTCCAATGTATGTACGCAGCATATTGAAACGCTGCATGGCTTTGATTTCCACTGAAAAGTCACTCTTTGAGTAATGAGAGTGTGTGTGAGCGTGCGGAACACTTTATTGCACATCATCATTCTTCCTACCTGTCATAGTCTCCATTGCAGAGCGCTCTGACGGGGATGGAGAAGGCCTGCCACACCGGGTTCAGCGTGTTCTTCACCACTTCGGTCTTATGGCAGATGGTGAACCTGGAGACACAGGTCAGGTTCAGGGATTTAAAATCCTAAAAGACACACCTCTAAGAAAAAAAATCTTCCCACCATGCTTTGCTTTGGAACCATGTCTGCATGAATTTGTCTTTATACCGCCGAGTTCAAGGGATATAAATTTAATTCCCTCGACCTTGGTTCGCTTCCTCTTTGATGTCCACGCCCTCCTAGCTGTCTTTGATAAGTTAAAATAAAAAAAGCCCACTGAGGGGCAGAAACAAGACTCACGTTCCGTCCTCGTTGCTTCTGTAGAAGACCATGAAGGGATCCGACTTTCCAAAGAAGTCCTTTTTGTCCAGTTTGTTGGCACAGAATTGCATGGTGGCGTAATCCTACGGACAGAGGCCAAAACCAGAGAGTAAGAGAAATGAAAAAGACAAAAAAAGTAAAGGACGTTGTAAATCCGTGCTCCAGCCTCTGTTTGCCTCCTGTTGTTTGTTTATACATGCTGTGTGCCAAGATATAAAAGCACTGAAGCACCGAATAAAGGCAAAGTGCTGACTGAATCCTAATAGGAGCCGAGTGAAACCAGCCAGTGGGCTCCAGTTTTCAAAACCCGCAAATGCATTCATTACCATTTCTTATTATGCAACTCCTGCATAACAACAGTGGATAGGATAAGGGATATCAAATTGAAAATGCCTTGTTGTGCTGAATATAATCATAGTAACAGTATGAGGGAGCACGCAGAGGCACAGAAATGGATTCTAAAACCCTGCACATGGAGGAGGGAGGGCTGTGTACAAAAAGGATGTGGAGGGTGTGAGTGCAGCTAATGATACATTAGAAAGGTTGGTATTACCATAATTATACTCATTTAGGCAGCATTTCAATGTGCGCCGCCATTACAAGAACAATGAACATGCCCCATGATGCTCTTGGTTCCAGATATTCTCCCTTTGGTCAACATATTAGTCTGCTTTGTATAATAATGAGGCTGCACAGTGGACGCAGACAGGTAAATGTCCACATCAGAAGAAACTCTGCAGAGAGTTCATCTCAGTGAGCCTTTTATTAAACCCCCGGGCCCTGCTTCATACTTCATATGCGAGTCAAGTGTCTAATCATCATATCTTAGAGCAATGTGATACCTGAAAGACATTCAGAGCCTTCAGCTAGCAAAATGAAGAGCTGTTTTTACCCTAAAGCTCTCCCGGGTTTTTAGGTTTTGAAGTGCAGCTATTAGATCTGAATCAGCATGGCGCTGGGCAGGGCCTCTATCGATTGCTTTGACCCGCATCAGTGTGGTGTGCTCTGCCTCTGAGCTGCCTCTCACTAACCCCCATCACATCACTTTATCCTTCGGACACGGGCACACAGACCAGCCTCCATCTCTCTGAGGCAACGGCAGAGAAAAAGATGGATATATAATAAAATAACTTCTACAGTATTCTGCTGAAAATGTAGCTAATGTGATTATCGCTGCAGTTTCCAATCATAGTTTGTGTTTCCAATCAGCATTGTGGAAATGATGCAACAGAAGCGAGGTAAAGAGCTGATTAAATCAGTCAGCAGTGGCTAGATGAAGCAGGGCTGTCGTATAGCTGCTCCATTTTTATTCCCTCCTGTCATTTTCAGTTATTATCTGTGTTTTTTTAGCACTTCCACAATACAGGTAGAGAGCTTGTTTATGGGTGATTGTTTTTTTCCAATTTGTGTAGTTAGACACGGTTCAGCCAATTATAGAGCCATCTACTGTGCAGTCTGTACCTGAAGTGTGTCAAGCTCCCCCTTGATGGCTTTCACATGAGCATCTAATTTTCCAAGTTCCCATCGCGGCTCATTTTTTCTTTTAAACCAACACATTATGTTAGTGGAGTTTGCTTAGGTCAGTTATCCAAGCCCTTAAATTTGGAGGCACCCTATAACTGTCCTGCTTAGCCCTGACAAGGCCTCTACAATTACACTATCATGGCAACACGGTGACTTAAGCCTTCATTAGGCACAGATAACACATACCCTCTTTGGTGCCTGGCAGTCTTCTCTCATTAAGTGGGGAAAAAAGGCAGAACATTCATTTCAGCCACTGAGCTTTAAAAGCAGCAGGGGAATACTGAGTGCAGGCTGCATCCTTCTTTCCATTTCTCTGCTCTACCAAGATATCGCTGCATGGGGTAAGTGGCGGAGCAACGCACACTGTCAATTTTAGAAAGTGGGACTGGCCCTTCAAAGGAATATAAAGCAATGCAGACGGTACTTTAACATTGCATCAGCTCACAACGTCCTCTGGATTGAAAACTGAATCATGAGCTGGAGGATTATATGAATCAGAAATTAAAAGAATTACTTTGTGTGCATCACTCCATTCATTCAGGTGTCTGTCTTTTATGACTGAGAGCCTCCAATGAAGGATTTTTATCAATGTGAGGCACAGTTTCACAGTCACAAGAAAAAAGAAAATAATAAAGAAACCAGAATGGCACTCAGTAGAGCGCATACATCCACCAAGGCCCAACAGTCCCCTTTAATTCAATCAAGTCAAATCCAATATCAAACTTGAAAGCCCTATATCACTGCATTTTAAACCACCTGTAACTGCTTAACCATAAGTTGAGCTCACCAGATATAGGATCTAAGTCAAACTGTAATCACTCACCAGCCACCTAAGTACACCTACATTTTTCATCAAGTTCCATTGAGACATTATTCCCTCAAGAAATTGATGAAAATAACCAAAAATGTCTTATCTTGTAATGTAAAAAGTTCCTGGATCTGTCCCTTTATTTGAATCTGCACCAACGGTCTATGTTGTTTTTTCTGGTCCGAGACCCATCCAACATGCGAGTATTGTGGAAATGTGTTCAGTAGTTTTTGTGTAATGCTGCTGACTAACCAACTAACAGACAAACAAACAGACACAGGTGAAAGCATAACCTCCTTGGCAGAGAAAATAATAAAATGGTAACAAATCTCAGTTCCATTTTACAGTGGGAGGTATATAGATCCAACAATCAGAAAAGTCAATGGTAATTGGGCTTGTTGTTGAGTATATGAATGGATGGCTGACTCTGCCTGTGGTTTACTGCTGTCATATTTAAAGTGAAATGCGGTTTCCTTCGATATAAATCAGCAAGAGCTGTGACTGGACTGTGAGGAGGATCTGAGGGTCAGCCAGCCGCTGCTCAGCATGTCATATGTGCCTGAGATAACGACAGCCAAGAGGAAGCCTTTGATCCAAGCAGAGGCTGTTGCTCTGTTTAATGATAGCTGGCAAATCCTCCACCAAGGTGAGAGCAACCCTGCTTCTTGGTTAAAAGTCCCTGCAGTACTTCCCCAGTAGATCCCCACTCTGCTGGTTTCAGTTTCCCCAAACAGGAGTTTACCTCAGGCGAAGCAGCAACCTTGCTGGCTCCATTTATTGGTCGCAGGTGGATTACAGAATAAACACCATCCAGATGGATGGTTGCAATTCCAAACTGCTATAATTCACAGGTGTGGGACTTGTCCTGACAGCAGGGTTGTCAGACTATTCAGCTGTAATATGCCTTTTCTCTTTCTCTGTTCTTTACTAAAACCTGAGGTATTTCCATTCAGGGTCACATTCTGTGTAAACAGAGCAGGTCCAGAGTGACATGTCAAGGCTGTGTCTCTCTAATTGAGTCTGCGAGAAAGGAAACGGTCATTTGTACCAGTGATCATCATTTGCATTTATATTACAAAATCGCTTCGTGAAGTGGTGCTTTGCAGTGATTATGCTAACTCCCATCATCGCAGATCCAATGCACCTGATGACTCACAGCAGCCCTTTAGTGACTGTGAGCACCGGCACTTCAATGCAGCCAGGACCAAATCAGTAATGGTTATCATGGCGGTTTTATTGTCAGCATGACTCATCTGTCTCACTGTCACCTGAGGCTGTTTATTTGTCATTAGTGAATTGAAAAAATAAATAAATAAATGGCAGGCTGTTACACTTGTATGACTGCAAAACAAGGCTTTGAATCATTAGATGCTTACATTCATTAGGAAATCATAAAAAATATGTATGGGATAGTTACAGCTCAATGGCTTGCTTTATATCCTCCGTGGGAGGCCAGTTGTTCTGGCCAATAAGTCTTCCTACTTTCTCCTGCTCCACTGCAGCAGTATAATGTGATTATTTACTATCTTCATTTGGCAGTGCAGCGAGAAAACCAATGGGCATTAGTGGACACAAGTTATTAATGCGGACTTGTGGAAGAAATGCCTGTTTTAGCAATTGGAACGAAGGCGGGCTCATTAAATCGCCATTCAGACTCACGGCACAGTTACTATGTACACAATTTCCAAATGACAAACATAATTGCATAGTGACATGGTGTATCATACTGGTTTAATGGCAGACAGTTATGATGTAATATATCTCACTGAAGTCAAGGCCATTAAACATCCCACTTCACTTCAGCGGCTTGTGAACACTACTAAACATTACGTGACTTAAACAACATGCATCATTACCCTACCGAGTGTCACATACAATTTCACAGTGACATGCCATCAGCTGCAGCAAATAATAATGTTCAATTAAAGTCTAATATACCGTTGTTAAAGGGGCAATCTCAAACTAGATGGGTGAACATTGCAAAACATTTATTATGAAGCCTACTTTGTGAGTAAATGAAAAACATATTCTGGTTAGAACTGTTCAGACTTACTCTGCAGTTTCCCAGCTCCTCTACCGACAATACGATGGTCCCACATTTCTTCCCAGGTATTCCACTGTGAAAACAAATAGACATCATTCACTCTGACTGCAATAAAGCCAATACACTGGACACAAATCTGATCTGAATTTGTTAAAGGTCGATGGGGGTGAAAACTGTAGAGGAGTTATTTATCAGCAGCTTTAACTTGGTTGGTGAGTCCAGTGGGGACACCTGAGGCCTTCAGCTTCTACTTCACAGTTTTATTTCTCACCGCCATTTCCACCAGGGAGCAATAATAACTGTTCATTAACATTTACATTAATTAACATTCAAAAAGCTGCAGTCGTACTTTTAATCCCAGGCTGGTAAAACAAGCATATTTTACATACAATTACAGCTTTAATCGAATTATGCATTAAAAGAATGGCAAAGTGACATTAGAGTGACAGTTTGACAGCTTTAATGAGCACATTATTTTATTTCCCCACTGTCACTGAATCAAAAGCAAGTTATGAATACTGACTCTTGAGTGTTTTAGTACAATGTGGAATAGAACTGCTGAGACACAAAACTCCTCTGATCCCTGTTTGCCATCAGTGCGCTGAGACTTTAAAGCTCTGCAGGTCTGCAGTTGTTTACCACTGATTCCCGCTCCAGCAGATGATCAAGACATGGCATAGTGAAACGAGAGGTTTCCCTGCGCGTCTGTGTTCCCATGCATCTCTCCTTCAGTAGCTTGCCAATCCAAAGGCGCCAACAAAAATAGAGACAACACTGCTTGAGAGTTTCTCCTAAATATTATCTGAAAGGGTACAAAATGAGCTTTTTTTATATCCAATCTCGGCCAACTCCACCAATTCTACTAAACTATTTCCTTTTAAATAATACAGCAGCACTCCAACTGCGAACACTCCTGTCATCTTTCCGGGTAAAGAAGGAGATAACATGAGAGTCCTGCTGTGGCCTTAGCAGGAGGACAATCATTAGAAGGTCAGGCTTGCTGCGGATCCTAATCAAGCTGTGGCGGTTCTGAATGGCAGTAATAATGCTGCATACTGCTGATCAGGAGGCAGTCTTTGACTACAGTAGCAGAAGCTTGCATTATTTACAAAGATAATCTAAAGCTTGAACCTGTAATAGCTGAACGTACAGTTCTGCTAATGTCAGGGCACCTATTAAGAGGTAGAGTGTGGTTTCTTCTCTGTTATCAGCCTGTGCAGGAAGTGTTTGAGGTGATTTAAGGAGATATGGTGCAGGATGCTTCCATTAACCTTTACTGGCCTCTCTCAGGTTTCTCAGACCCACAATATAAGCAAAGCAATGCTCCATAAAAGCAGCTGTAGCCCCTGATGTGTCACCTTTGATCAATACCACAATATAAATCCACTGACCGAAAGCATCCGACTGCAAACGCTGCACATCCACCAGTGAGTGCAAGAGAACCATCAGAGACAAAATGTAAAATGAAGCTGTCGCAGTTTGAGAGGGTCAGCACGCTTCATTCTCTGTCTTTTAAAGCTCCATAGAGACCAATCTCAAGGTGAATTAACTGTCCTTGAATTATTTATGTTTCACTCCGAGTTGCCACCGTGTAGTTTGACGACACCTCAGAATGCCAGTAAACCCTTCACCAACAAAGTCAGTAAACCCTGCACACTCCGCGGGTCAAGTTATCGCTCTGCAGTCAGAATAATGACCAGCACTCCTTTCAAACTGGGAAATGAGGTCCAGTGATTGCTAAAACATCAGCTGCAGACACGTTAAGATGCACCACCCTGCTCTAATCTCCGCTGCCGAGTCGGGAGCGGGTACCAAAAGGGCAACGCTCTTTTAAATTAGCCATGCATTATTGAGTGCGGCATTTCCTCTGACAATGACTAGTTAACTTGAAGAGCAAGCAAGCACTGAATGGATAAATACTGTCATTTATCTGAGGCACATGAGTTCATTTTTATTGCCCGTGCTGACAGTCTTTTTCCTAGTTCTTTGCCTCTGCGCTGAAATGTAGCTGCTAGGGATACGAAGCGTCCAGCATCAAGAGGCCTCATTCGCTCAACACTCATTCACTTCAGGTTCCTCAGTGGGGAAAAGGCTTTGATGATGAAATCATGTGCAATGCACTGCTGTGGTCCTCTTCGCTGTAGTATTTGCAATGAACAAGGCGTGCAGACTGACTGCTGTGAGAAGCTGACGTGCTTTAATCAGTTGGTCATGTAAATGTGTGTCATATTTGTCTCCACTGATTCTGCTGCTACTCAAATGTTTGAATATTCAAATTACTACAGTCACACACCATTAGGGTATTTTGTGATGATTAACAGTCCTATAATCCTCGGCTGCCCAACTCATGTCAACAAAACGACATGACAGCATCAGCGCTTCAGGTTACATCATCGAGCATATACATGATGTGAAGTGTTTCTTCCTCTTTTCTGAGCAGCTTTTCTGGCTCAGGTACGTAAAGTGGGTCGTTCACAAATCTCCTGACGTGCCTCTGCTTTCCGTGCATGGATATGTGTGCGATTGTTTCAAAGTGGCACGTGCTATAAAGCGATCAAAATCGTCAATCGTCATCAAAAGCGCCATATAAATGCCAGTCCAAAATGCCAGTCCAAAATGCCATGTATTATTGGTATCTTCTGATCCAGAGATGGGACAAGATAAGACACAACCAGGTGAACTTCCAAACTGGTATAACACATTGGCATAAGTAGGCCTACATAAGATAGGAGTGGACACATCACAATCAGTGCATTTACAGAAGGAAAGTAATACCAGAGAGTATCTCTTTCTCGCGTGAGTGATTGATAGACAGGGGAAGAGCGAGAGAAGACTGTCCACAAGTTAACTGATCATTGATGGCATTGTTCTCTTTGATTGACAAAAGTATGAAATTGAACTTGAACTCTCCTTGAATCGGCACCTTTTCATGGTGGAGGGGTTTGAGCACCTGAATGATCCTAGGAGTTATGTTGTCCGGAGCTCAATGCCCCTGGTAGGGTCTCCCAAGGCAAACAGGTCCTAGGTGACAGGTCAGACGAAGAACGGTTCCAAAGCCCCTAATGAAAAAAATCAACATCAAGGAAGAGTACGTCGCCCAGATCGGCGTTACCGGGACCGGGGTTGGGGCTCGCAGGCGAGTGCCTGGTGGCCGGGTCTTTGCCCACGGGA
>OMLP01018998.1:1355-13829 GCA_900302685.1 Spondyliosoma cantharus
CCCCCTAAAAACTCCACTGTTCAGTCAAATTAACACCACTGTGTCAGCACCTCCTCTTTATTGGCGTTGTACGGTGTGCTCAGTCGAGCGCGACAAAGACGGGGTCTGATATTGGAAAGAAACGCTGTATAAAATCTTTTAGAGTTAATTAGGCAAAGCCTCTCAATACTGCTGGGCGTGTAAAAACAGCTGATTAATCACTGGAGACATATTGTTGCACTATTGACTGCCGCGACATAAAAGCAATAACGAGTGTACCTGTGCTGTGATTAGTGTTACTTGATGGTTTGTGTAATTATTATTCGAGACCGATCGAGCCGGTCTCAAATAATAATTATACAAACCAACATAATGTTCGAAAGGCACGCGGAACAAAAAAAAGACAGAATGAGACAACAGAGGCAGTTTGAGAACATTTAATATCCAATTAAAATATATCCCAGTTTCTAGGCAAAACATTCCTGACATAAACAAATAAAAGGTGTAAAAATGTTTCCGTTAACATTCCAATGTCTCGTCTTGTCTGAAATGACAACAACGCGTAAAAAGAAAGATTATGGATGGCGGCTTTGGAAATAAAAAGCACAAAACCGCATAAAGAGCTGTGGATATGTCATTTAAGAAAGAATTACCACCTGTATCTTAGCTGTGATGTAACATGCTGGTTGTTTGTACTACGAGAACAATACATTTTGCTTCTTGAGTACAAAAATAGGGAGAAAAATATTCTCTTTTTGTTGCTGCTGCTGCTGCTTTTGTGTATCCTCTGGGAGCTACTGTATAGTCCAGCTGGGAATGAGTTTAGCACGGAGGCTAAACACATACTGCAGACCTTGACCCCGAAAATTAAACATTTTTATTAGTGACTACGACCTCTCTGCTGTACTGTGGGAAACACACAAATCATAAAGTGTAAGTTTATTTTTCTATCAAATTTTCTAATATGCTTGCTTTGAACAGGCCTGTGAAGTCCAAACAATTAATATTGGATATATTTATCTATACATCTTCTTTGCAATGCCATAAATCATTAATCTAACATCGGTGACAAACCATTTGATCAATAATCTGGTTTAAAATTCCTGAGAGGCGTTTTTTTTCTGTTTGGCAGAGCGAATGTTCAGGAACCGTGGCATGACTGCAAAAAATGCTACCATGTTAAGCAGTAATGGAGAAAAAATACAGTTCTCGATGTCTTATTCTGTTGAAAACCCTTAAGGTAAACTGAAACAGGAGTCCTGACCGGATTATCTAACCTTAAAAATCCAATCCATGTCCAATCGCAAAAGTAAAAACACAGGCAACGCCTCCTAACTAGCTCTCTGTGAGGTAGTGCAGGTTGACAATCTCCTGTACTTGAATGAATCTAGATAGATACCATGTCATTTTGAATTTTTCAACACAATGGTGATATTCAAAGGGAGAGGAATAAGACTAATAGTGCGTGTCCACAGGATCTGTTCTTTCTGTGCTTCCCGTTCCCCCCTCCCTCTCCAAGATTTGCATTTCTGCCGACAACAACTCTCGAAAAAAACATGAAGCCTTATTGTTCAGTTAAACTAAAGACGGCAACAACAAAGCTTATTTCTCAAATAAAATGTTTAAAGAAGCTTGTTTTTGTGGACCATTTGAGATTCCAAACAAGCTGCCATGTTGGATTGGTGTGAAATCCTAGAGCAGACAGTCCACGAGTGGCTTTCGTCCAATTGGGTGCAGCCAGTAAGTTTTGCATGGCTGTCAGTTGGAGGGTGTAGCCTGATTTAGTCAAGCATCTAATCCTGGGAAGCATCGCGTGCCCTTGGGTGCAAAAACGCCCCCTGGACATGAACCATAACAAAGCACTTGTAGCACACACAAGCTTCAAAGTGCTGAGAAGATTTTCTCTCACCTGAAAATCCACCAGTTGTCAGAGCTACACACTAACAATATATATCTCGATGCAGACTTTACTCACAAAAATGTCGACAAGCCCAATGACAACGTTTAGTTACTGTCACTAACATACCAACACAGATATGTTGGAAAAAAGAGATCAAAATGACAAGGTATCATTTTAATAACTTTAAAATTATTTGGATCATAAAATATATCTAAAATTCCTTTCGAAAGCAAACGTAATTAAAAAGAATTGTAAATTCAAATCCAACAAATTCTGATAGCATTTAAACATACTTTTTCCAAATGTAAAGAACACAAAAACATGTTTAACATGTTTTACACTTCATTTTACAAGTGAAGTCAGTTTCAAGTCAGTTTGAGCAAATAATCCTTCAGCACTAGTTCTTTGACTAGGAAGACTTGTCGGTTACAGCCCAGAAGGCTGGCTGGTGTTAGACAAAGACAAAATAAAAGAATTCTGCTACATTTGATGAAAAAAACTAGCGCACTTTTCAGCTAAATCCAAACGCCTGTGAGGTTGCAGCATAATAGGCTACATTTGCCATTAACTACAGTTGAGGTCAAGACTGTGGCTATGCCACAATTGTGCATTACTGGACCTCGACCTGAAATGAATTGCGTCAAACGATGTTATTCTGAATTTGAAACAAGAACATCTATAATATTTAACTGCTTTTCATGTTGCAACCAGGGAGACTTGTTTTGTAGTGAAGAATGTCGGGTTTACTGGCTAAACAGTGCATAGGTGTGTGTGATTGCAGTGGGGGGTTCAGAGGAGGAAGTGGTGCGTCCATCGTAAGTGTAAGACTGATCCTCACTGCTCTCGACAGGATGTTTGAACAGACAGAGGGTGTGACGAGTCATCAGTACTGGCTGCTGGAGTCGTTGGCAAAGCGGCTGACGTAGGCGTCGTAGATGGTGTCCAGGAATGAGCTGTCAGTCTGAAACACACAAGCGCGAATCAACAGCTTGGAGTAAAACAACAAATTGACATCGTCGAAAGATGTGTCAGTGTCAGTAATCTGATTTTTTTTTTTTTTTTACCTGGATCAGTTTCAGCAGTGTGGCTTGAAGCTGGCTTTTGGACAGAACTCTGATCTCATCCTGCAGCGGGGGAATGGGAAAGGCTGAGGGGGCAGGGCAGCCCTCCTGGCCACCCACTGTCAAGCTGCCACTAGACTTTGCCTGAGTGAACACGCTGGGTGAGAGGAGCAGGTTGGGGGCCACAGTGGCTGGTATCCGCTGTGGGGAGATGACCTGGACACAAAGGGACAGTTGTTAGTCTTCCTTGATCGTTGTTCCATTTTTAAAAACACAAATATAAGAAAGAGGTCACAAGGCTCACCTGAAACTGCAGTGCCGCCTTCTGACCTGCGGTGGCTGCGGTCGGATTTGGGACTGAGCCTCCGCCTTGACCTGGCGTGGGCCCCAGAAATCGAGGGGCCAGAGTCGGTAGGAGTCGAGGGGGATCGTGGGAGGCCAGGCTTTGCTCCTGCTGGACCAGCTGGAGCTTTTGCAGGAGCTCATGAGGTGACACCACACCTTGCATCTGCGAAGACAGACCTGACAAGACAAAAATGGTAAATGTTACTGAAAATGAGTTAAGATCTAGAGGTAAATAGAAACTACAAAGTAACTAATTACTTTGAGGAACCTGATACCTTGTGAAGGTTGAAGGACTTGGTCATTGGTCACCTGAGATGGCAGCAAACCTGGAAAAAGAGGGAAAATATATGATGAGTGTTGAGTTTTAACTCAAGTATTTTTTACATAATTAATTCTTGTGTATATGGTACACTAATTCAGAACATGGTCATACTGCTTGCATACTGATAGCGTCACAGACGTCCCACCTGTTCCCTGTATGGCTGAAGCTGATTGGCTGCGGTGCTGTGCTTCTGGTTGAGGTTTGGAGAGGTTAAAAAACATCTGCTGGCTTTGTTGCGCTTGAAGGTGGGAACATGACACAGAATCCACCATTATGGGCTGGGAGGAGAGATGGGGGTTCTGCTGCAGGGCAGGAGGAGGGTTGGAGCAACACGGGGCAGCAGAGGTGAAGGGGGTGGAGGCGGCGGCAGGAGGAGGAAGTGGCTGCAGTTGGAAAAGTCTCTTGATTGGGTCCGGTTGAAGCTGTTGCTGTTGTTGATGATGATGATGATGGTGGTGCTGCTGATGATGATGGAAGAGATGGTGATGGTGGTGATGCTCCAGTGGCACCCCGTTGTCACACAGTCTGTTCTCGGGGGATTCGGACAGGGTCTGAAGAGTTCCTCCGACCCCTCTCTGTCCCTGCATGAGCTTCTGGATGGCTGGGCAGTGCTGAGGCTGGTTCTGCTGCTGCTGTTGCTGCTGCTGCTGGTGCTGGTGCTGATGGGCGGTGGTGGGAGTCAGGCCCACAACATTTCCACTATTGTCCCTGACCATTTGTCCTCCAATTACAGCCACGAGCCCTCGATCTGAAAACCCTGCCATGGCGAGGTTCCCTCCCTTGGAGGTCACAATCCTGCCAGAGTTCATCGTCTCTTCGTATGTCAGCGTGCGGGCTACAGGTGGCCGAGTGACTCTTCCTGTTGATGCCTCCGCCAAAGGGGTGGCCAAAGGAGAAACTGGGTCAGGTTTGGGTGAGTGGTGATGTTTGGAACCAAAAAGAGTGGCCAGAGAGAGAGGCTTGGGTTCAGCACCTTCACTGTCCTGGAGGAGGCAAAGAAAGGCGAGGGTTAGAGAGGGAAGGAGGGCAGTAGGTATGAGAAAAGAAGATGATACAGTCACTAAAACCGCCAACGTGAGCCAAGTGCTCGCTCTGGGCTCGTGCTAGAGCCGGTTTGGAGTTGGTTCAACCTGCCAACCTTTGTGCTGCTCATCGTGTTAGCTATAGACTGTGATCCCGTTCAAGAAGAAAGGTAATTGCCTACCATGTTTTCATTCTTTTGAACACTGAACATAACATTTTAATGTTAGCCTTTCCTAGCCTTTAGCTACCTACCTAGCGTCAACAATGTTAATGATCAAATTGATATGAAAATGGCAGTCACAAAGTTTCAGTTAGTCCTTTTGGTGCCGATAATCCCCAGCTTAGACCGACAAAGTGTTGGTGCTGCTCTTGAACCAGTTTTCTTGGATGAGAGAAAGTTTGTTTGCCGTCATTACTGGTTCAAGATTAGGCACCAGCTCTGAGCTGGCCCTTGCACTGCCTTGGTGTAAAAGGGCTATAAATGACAATCGAATATCAAAAAGATTATGGACTGGAGTTTGTAAAGGCAACAGTTCCTGTTTCTAGTTGTGTGTACAATCTAATTTAAACTGTTTGATTCCCTGCAGAGGACCAGATAGGCCCTCTTCTTGTACACCACAAATGCAACCCTGGAGTGAAATAGGAGGTAGATATGGGGGTTTTACCTGAGTGTTTGGTTTAACAGGTATTGGTTTGATCAGATTGGGGTTTCCACAAAGAACACTGCTGCCACCAATCTCTTTCGGCTCTGATGTAGACTGCCAGAGAGAGAGAGAGAGTGAGACATGTGGAAAGAGGGATAAAAAGACATAATGTGAAGCAAGGAGTCTGAGACACAAGCACAGAGGAACACCAAACGTATGATAAGTGACATAAAAGTAAAAAAATCTTTTGGTGTTTCTCTACCTTGTCATACTCTGTGCGTGCTTTGGTCAACATCTGGATGATGTCCACTCCCTTCGCTTCACTTCCACTTCCACTTCCTCCTCCTCCTCCTCCACCTCCAGCTATTCTTCCTGCTCCTCCTCCTCCTCCAGCTATTCTTCCTCCTCCTACCATTCCTCCTCCTCCAATTACTCCTCCTCCTCCAATTATTCCTCCTCCTCCAATTACTCCTCCTCCTCCAATTATTCCTCCTCCTCCTCCTGGGGACAACCATCCACCCTGAGACTGAGCCAGGGCCTGCTCCTGCTGGGTCAGACTGCACACACACACACACACACACACACACGCACACACACACACACACACACACGAACATTAAAAATTTTAGTACTTTTGTCAGGAGAGACTTTGTTGGTCATTTGTTGGCTCTAAGTCTCAGACACAGATCCATTAATAAACACATGCAGTCTCTGTCATGAATTTGTTTTCTTTAAGCGCTGTATAATTTATACAAAGAGTCTGTGGTTAGAGAAGCACTTACATCTTCATCCTCTGGGCAATGCGTTGACAGTCCTCCTTATCATAGAACCAAATCCCATGGATAACCACTGGGGGAGTGAGAAGGAGGGGAACAAACAGGGGAAAAGGGAGAGAGAGAGAGTTGGACTTGTGAACATGTTTAATAAACAAAAATGTAACAAAGGGTCCTGGGTCTGGAGAATGCTGGAGTTAATGCTACAAATCAAGTTAGCTGCTGATTAATGAAACCGTTGAATTTTGAGATGCAGCCAGTCAGGTCAGCAGACGACCAAATGAGACTTCTGACCCTTACAATCAAATGAATGCACAGACATGCTGTCGTAACATCTGAGTAGGCCTGGCAGACACACGTTCACTGTTCATCATTAGCCGGGCTGGTTCTAAACCCAGAGTTTAAAATGAGTCATTTCCCAGTGGCAAGAGAAGCCAGCAGTGCCATTACGGGCCCCGGGAGTCTCCTGATCCACGTAAACATGATCAACATGGGAGGGAAAAGCCAACACTAATACCCATTTGTCATGGGACTACACAGCAGTAAGTACTGCACTATTTTCATGTGTACTGGCTCCTAAAAGCATAGAGGTAACGTTTTCACATAATTACGGTCAGTATGGAGCGAGTCATAATTTTGCCCAGAAACAAAATTTAGTAGCAGGAAACAAAAAGAGCGAAGGTCTAAATAAAACGTCCAAATCCAACGGTCCTTGAACTTTTTTCATGTATCCAGTCAAACGAGATTTTGGTGCGGAAGATGCAAAACAACTCTTTACTTTCAGGAATATAAATATGTTTTGTTTTTTTCTGCAAATCGCTGTTCTTTGCACATTTAGAGCTGCAACAATTAGCCGAATAATCACAGAGTTAATGCAGAGAAAATTAATTGCCAACTATGATAATTGATTAATCTTTTCAGTCCTTTTTGAATGATTAATGCGGATGATTTGTTCGTTGCAGCTTCTTAAATGTCAGGGGGAAAATTGTGATGAGCCCAGTTTTTTGACACTCTATAAATTTAATGATTGATTATGATGCCTCTTATGATCAATCTGCAGATACATGAGAGAATATGTAGCATTTCTGCATTAAAATATCTAAAACATTACTCAACCTTTCTTATATATTTTGCTGAGTTTGTACTGACATTATCCCAAATGTTTCGAAGAATGTTGAAAATCAGAGAAACACGTAATTCTACACAAGGGAGCCTTTCATCAGATACATACCAACGAAGGCAATGACTCCCATGATCTCATGCTTCTTACATCATTTGTGTTGTTGCGACTGAGAGAACCCACGTGGCAGTCCAATTATAGATAATAAAAATAATTGTGACTTGCAGCCTTGAACACACACATTTCACTTGGTACCAAGAAAGAGTTGAGGCTCGACACCAAGGACTAATCAGGGCAGCAGGACATCGTCTCACACCTCAACATGCTTTAATAATGTGGATCACAAGAAAAGACGAATCCCAAAAAGGAAAAGAGGCAAAGTGTTCGCAAAGCAAAACACTTATGAATGAGAGGCGAGATTTAAAAGCCAGCCAGAATAGAGTGCGACACAGAGAACAGAAAGTAAAGTGGGGTCGACTGTACGTGGTGGACAAAGTTACCACCGCGGTCTTATCAAAGACACACACACACACACACACACACACATTCCTACGCAGACAGACAGGCACAAAAATACACACACTTGGCAACAAACGAGGTCGGACAGGCCACAAGGGTCAGCATGGATGAGGGGAACAGCGAGAGGGAGAGGCAGAGACACACACAGAGTTCAGTTGAGCCTGGGAAAATCAGCCCTGTACCAAAAAAGTAACTGCACTGGGAGACTGTCTGGTGGAGCCAGAGCCACTTAGTGCTCACTGGGGATGAGACTGTTTGACAGAGACGGAGAGACGCGCAGTCCAAACGCAGACGGCTGGAAAATTGAGAAAAAATGAGCGAGGCGGATATAAAATAGGAAGAAGTGAGGTGTGTTAGAGAGGAGATTATCAACAAGTCCATCAAGAGGGAAAAGATCTAGTTCTGCCAGCAGCTCTTTAGCTGTCAGGAAGCGGCGACTGAGTTCTTTTGTCAATGAATGAAAAATGTTGAATTGAATGAAGTGACGGGGAAGACACAGAACAGGACAAGGAAGCCGTGGCGCTGCAAGACCAAGTCCTCGCCCCCAGAAGAAAAGGAAGACAGAAATAGTTTGATAGAGGAGATTCTAACAAGATTTTTGCTGCTCTGAACTACCAAATGTCTAAGCCCTTAACAAGATAGAAAACCCCCTCAGGGAGACAGAACGAGGGAGAGAGAGAGTGGGAGGAGGACTGAGGCCAGTAGCGCCAACCAAAAAAGGTTCCCGTGGCCGCAAGGTTGAGCTTTGAGGGTGGACATTAGAAGGAAAGGGGTTCCAGTCAACAACACTGGAGACTGAGCGGGAGAGGAAGAGAGTCACTGAATAAGTGAAGCAGAGTTCCTGTACCAAGGGAACTGGACGGCCACATGGGCAGCTAACTTCAACAGGAGGAGGACCAAAGACTGAGACCACTACTAGGAGCGTTCACTAAATGGGAAATGTCAGTTCTGCATGTGACGCCATCCCTTTTACATTTTGAAGGAGCAGTGGAAACGCTATTGAAGTTCATAAGTGACCCAGTGCTTCAGCTGTGTGGTCCTTTCAATCCCCCTGTGACTACGACAAACCGCGTGTGATGTCTGCTGGAGAGCCACAGTAACTCTTCGACAAGAATCGACTGAGACTAGGAACATTTTAAATTTCAGTAGGACGATTTTCTTTCAAGTCTGGGAGGCAACAACCTGTCGTTGTCAACCTGTTCTTACAATTTGGGACTTTGCTGTTAGTTGTATCAGATTTAAACGTTTTGACTTTGCTGACAAACAACACATTTCCCAGGTGGTTAAACTGCTTTAAGTGCACTACTGGGACGACTCAACAAACGTTTTTTTTTTTATGTTCTGTTTAGCTGTAGTATTATCAGACATATTTGAAGTGATCAGTATGTGATCAGCTTAGTTGGGGATGGTTTAGTTTGCTGGAGGTCAGTAGGCAGTAAGTGCTCTTACAGTAACACACATGCATGCTTGGAACTGTTGTTGTCCGAGAAGAACCATCACTTCCTTTGTTTGCGAGAATGGAATTCATGACATTGGAGGAGGAGTAAATATTGAGACTTCCAGCTAACCAATACTCATCTAAGAAGCAGGTACAAATTGCATTTTTGGCACTGCCACCACTGCTGTCTTAAGTCTTAAGAGACCTAGACACAGTGCTACCCAGTATATAAATATCAGTACATCCTTTACTTCTGGAGAAGAAAAATCTTATGAAGGGAAGTTCCATATCGCCTTTGGCATCACTTTCACTGAACTTCTGCCGGATAGGGAATTACTGAACTTTTCGTTCTGAGAGAGATTCAGACCGGTGGAGCCATGCTGAGAGGCCTGTTTCAGAGGAAACCTAAACATGAGAGGCTGGAGGAGGAACCCGAGGTCAGATTCAAAGGCTTGATGGTGTCAGAGAAAGACCTGGGATACACATATGTCCGACCTGGAGGTAAGACTGTCTGTACACCTGACACACACAGCACCTTGTTAAGGGAAGTGCCAGTGTTAGCCTCGTCTAAGCTCAGATCCACTTTGGTCTCAAAATGTTAAAGTGGGTAATGCATAAATTAGTGCCGCAAGTAATATTTTTTTCATTGTCCATAATATGATGATTTTTTTTGTTCGATCAACAGATAAATAAAAAAGATGATCTATTTACTTTTCAGGTTAATTTATCTCATTATCTCTTAAAATTTAAATTATCAAAACAATCTAACACGATAATAACAACTTCATAAGATTCATAAGACTGGACCATGACATACACACAATGCTCTGTGTGGGTTTGGAAGTTTCAAAGCAAACTTTATCAACTTTTGCCATTTGCTGATGCTGATGTTTTCCCTAGTGAATTATTATGAGAGTACTTTGATTATGTCTTACATACAGGGGTCAAGGTAAATCAGATATGTTACTTCCCTGTAACTGTTGTAACTGTAAGAAAAACTGTTGGCGGGGAACTGGAAAAGAAACTCGCCACATTGGTGATTTGAATCATATAATAAACAAAGTATATAAATAAGGTAGGATTGAAGTACAGTCTTCCGCCTGGGTCAATAATTGGTACTTCTGTTGCGAAGATGCCGTCTCTGCAGGCGGGCACGGCTGTTCTGATCTCTGACAAACATTATAAAGAAGTAAGCATTTTGTTTTCTTGTGACAATTTGTCGATTATCTTGAGATAAAAAAGATCTTGCGATAACAGCATTAAAAAAAAACAACAACAATTGCAAGCTTCGCCACTCTCTTCCATGTGGTACAGAAAAAAGCAACATCCTGTATCTTCACAGTTGAAGAGCTGAAAGCAGGTAATGTTCAGCATTTATAAAAAAAAAAATACTTTAAAAATGTATTTATTATCAAAATAGTTGCCATTTTATTGATTATAAGATTATTAAGAGCTTCAGCCCTTTAATGAATAAAAAAATAAAAAAATAAATAAACTCAAACAGCTTTGTGCTCTGCTTTATTAGAGGTACTTGCAACAGCAGTGTGGAAAAATTAAACCACTTCTCACAGTGACTTCAGCTCCCAAACCCTATACGGTACTATCCAAAATCTGTATGAGAGGCACAGGAAGACGGATATGACTCTCAGTGTCCTGCTTATGAACTATGAGTCAAACTCAGAATACTGTAAACTAAACTTAAAAGCATGTCCTTCATCAAATAAGACATTTAAATGAGTTGTTACCAGAACATAGCGTGACCACAACAATATTTGTCTGAGGAATAATGACTTGCTCGGGCTAAAATTCTCCTCCCTGAATCTTGCCCTGTTCTGCGGTATATCACACAGTTTATTTTTAGCCGTGGGTGCCACTTTGTGCCAACTGCCATTCCAGGAAGTAACAGCAGCACTGAGAGCTACATGTTTGTCTAACGATAAGATTCCACGACTCTTGCACACAGAGGTCATGACACAGTGGGATTGGCAGCATTTACCAACAGCCTGGAGCCTAAACAGTCTCAAAGATCTGATGTTAGCCAGTGACAAAAACAGCTTTTTTTGAGGCGGAGATGCGTTCCTTTGTTTGTACTTTTTTTTCTGGAAGACATTCCTCTGTCCCTCACATGCCATCATCCGGTAAACGCTCAGCAACTGCTGGCTTTCTCATGGTGGACTAGGGAGGCTTGACACTTTGATGTCTCTTGGAGCATCTGAGGTTTCTCTGGTTATGAGTAGATGTGTTTTGTTAGTTAAATCTGTCTCGATCTTGTCACATATCCAATAATCATAGTAAATCACAAGAGCCGTGGTGATACAAATCTGCCTGATTACAACCATGCTCCATCTCTCCTTATTTGGCTGCTTTATTATCCATATCCAATCAGTTAAATCTGCTGGAGCCACTGACCATTAGCTTTGCTATGCTCCCACTCACACAACTGCTGCCATATTTCATTTTTATCAGGGGAAATAGTTCTTAACTGAGCTGTGCTTACTAATCTTATGTGTTTTTAAATGTCTTTCCTTCCCAAGCCATGCCTTAGCGAGAAATGCCTTGGTCACACACTTTAAATTGTAGGAGTTTACTTTACAAACAACAAAGAGAGGAAAGCGATTACTGCAGAATTACCAAGTAGACAATTCAATGTCAGCTGTGCGAGCTGAAGAGGTTTAATAACTTGAAATTATTAGTCTACTTTACTTGGTAGCTTTTTAATCTTTGAAAGAAATCTCATTTTCAACTACTTTGATAATCAATTCATCGTCTGTAGTAAATTTTTCATGCAAAAATGTAAAATTTGCTCATTCCAGTTAGTTGGAATTTCTGATGAGGATTATTTTTTTTTTAAATTTGATTAATTGTGAAAATAATTGTGAGTTGTGAGTTAATTGTGGGATCTTCCACTCAGAGGACACCAGAATGATCTGTCTGGTCTCCAGACTACGTTTTGTCATGAAAACGCAGGCAAGAAGCGACATAGGCAATTATGTGATATCATGCGTGGGTCAGGATTTTTTCTTTCTTTACATACACTAAATCTTCCTCCGTTTCTTGGATCTAAGAAGTCTGCTGAACTTTTCTTGTAGCCATGTTGCTTGTGGTTACTGCATGCTGCTTGACTCAGCGTGCTCAGATATTTAGCCTGCCACGACCATGCCTACGAACAGTTAACACATATCGATGGAGCGTCAATTTGTGACTGCTGAGCGAACACTGATCCTCTTCTGATCTGGGAGCTTTTGCTCCATGATCTCATAAAACTGTGGACTGAAGATAAACTTCTAATGTTCACTTGCAATTCGTTCCCCATTACCGATGCTCTGACCACCTCTTGAGGCCAGTACCAT
>OMLP01018999.1:6344-17357 GCA_900302685.1 Spondyliosoma cantharus
TATCAGACATTGATAATGCAACAGACACGTCACTCGATTTGTATTGTCTTTTTCTAGGTATGTGTTGTCGCTACAGCCAGACGTTCACCAGTTTCTGCTGCAGGGGGCTACAGTGATTCACTACGACCAGGACAGCCATCTCACAGCTCGCTGTCTGCTAAGACTACAGCCTGACAACATCACACTCACCTGGGGTAAATAATGACCATGTGTTATTAAGAAAATCAATATCTTTTTTTTTTTACACATTTTTATGTAGTTTCTCCTACAACCTTGTTGTCTGGGGTTCATATTATCCAGACTTTTTTATATCCTATATCTACTGTATATCATTTTGAGCATTAAGATAGTTTAGGGTCTTTTAGGACTGTGGGGTTTGTAAAGGGGAATGTGTTCAGATGAACTTGAATGACCTGCTGATGGAGATTTATTGGTATATTTTAAGATGTTTATCTCTCATGGAGCCAAGTCCCATTTCCTCTCTCATTATTACACTTTAAACAAATGGAAAACAGACACCTATTTAAAAAATAAAAATAAAAATCGTATTTCCTGCATCGTGTTTCAAATTTATTGCGGTGGTTATCTACAGCAGGTAAGCACCATGTCTTTTTGTAAGACACACAACTTAAACTGGTTGTAAACGCGTGCATTTGTGTACAAGCTACAAGCTGTTCAATTTCCTATGTCTTTACTGCATTTCAAACATATTGTAAATCTGTTGATTTATGGCAGGTAAGCCTCAGAGCGGAGGGGCTTCTCCCACAGAGCCACCGCTGGGATTAGGACAGACTGTGGTGGCGGGACTAGCAGAGGGCCTTCTGGACCTGGGAGTGGTGAAGGTTTGTTGGCAAAAAAACCCCAATATTAATCTTGTATTTACACTGTGCAAATCTTTACTTGCTTTCAATCTAGTGTTGAATTTTAATTTGAAGTAAGAAATGATACATATTTAGCTTTTTTTTTAAATTAACATTGATGCCAGAAATGCTCACAAAATTCTCAAACGTGCACTGGAAGAATATAAGGATTGTAATGTAGGATTAGTAACCAGTTTTATACTGGACACAAGTTAGATTACGCTCATAATATTAACTGCATTGTCTTTATTTGAATGTGCAGGCAGTGTTCCTGGGTCATCAGGGTGTTGATGTTCATGCTGTATGTTTGCAAAACAAGCTGAGCCAGATGACCGTGGAGGAGAACGGTCTCAGCCTCCTCTACGGTCTCAGTACCACCGACAACAGGTTAGTCCCTTGTTGCGGCCAGCATTCTGCTTTGAATATCATTGTGCACTGGTACATCAGTATAACACCTCAATGTTTACTAAATATTTTAACTAATCTCCTTAGACTCCTGCACTTCGTTGCCCCCAACCACACTGCTCGGATGCTCCATAAGGGCCTGTCAGAGCTGGTGAATGCAACCAGAAAATTGAAGAAGTTTCCTGACCAAAGGTTGCAGTGGCTGCGGAGGCAGTATGTCAGTTTGTATCAGGTAAACCTTTTTATTTTTCCCCATCAAGGTTTCAAGATATTCTTGCAGATCTCCCTTCATGTCCATCTAATCATCTGCATCTGCGTGTTTGTCTCTGTTAGGAGGATGGCAGGTACGAAGGCCCTACACTGGCCCATGCCATTGAGCTGTTTGGCGGGCGGAGGTGGAACATGGGTACAGGTGGGATGGAAAAACCTGGCGGCCAGAAAAACGTCAACGATAAGGCCAAGAAGAAGAAGAAGGTCCTTGTCAGGGTCAGTACACAATGTAGTAGTACTATTGCTGTTTGTGTGTATGATTAAAATGTTTGATTGTTTTATGTGTAGATCTAATTTAACTTGACTTATATGCACAATTTTAATTTGTATTGTTTGCGGTGATATTGGTAGTAAAGACCCCAGATGACAAGCAACGGAAGTTAACAGGGATCTAATTAAGAGTAAAGAAAAGTATAGACGAGAATCTTATCAACAATGAATGAGCTGGTAAAACCTCTGTATCTAGATAAAAAAACAAAGTTTACTTGCAGGTTTACATTGATCCTTCACTATACCACCGCTTTAACATGCTGTTCTGCCCTTTTCTCTCTTGATAAAATGTTTGGATGAGAATTATTATGCTCCTTGTTACACCTATTAACTTCGTTTAGCATGTATGATTACACACCCAACACAGGGAGACAGTGGGGATGCCACAGATGACGAGATGGTTTCCAGGAAAACGCGGAGCTGTAAGGAGGGATTTTATCGAAATGGACCGGAGTCTGACAGCATTGACCAGGAAGATCCAGGTGAGATTTTATGGCGCTATTACAAATTATTTGTATGAAAGAAAGTGTGGTGTTAACCGAAAAAGACTTCACAAAACCTAATTTGAAGACCAGAACAGTCTCAACAGGGCATTGGCGTCTTAACAGATTTCTTTCCTGTGATTCTATTCAAATCTGTGTGTTTTTTTATTTACCTTCATTCCTTTTTGTCTCAGCAGAGGACAGCTTCCCTGGACCCTTTTCCCTCTCGTCCAATAAAAGCCCTGGATTGCTCGCCTCTTCTTCCTCCTCCTCCTCTTCCTCCAGCATGGCGGGGTCCAACCAGACCCGTCCACAGTCCTCTCCGATCCTCTCAGGAACAGCCAAGTCACAGCCAGGGTATGACTATGGCTGCACTGTATGAGAAGACTAGCTGTGTGAAAGTCTGACCTCTAATGATTTGATATTTTACCTTTTCTTTGTTGGTTGTAGGGCCTGGAGCAGCAGGTCGTGGCACGGCCGCGCTAAAGGCTGTTTCAAAGGCTTCCAGAACCTCATGATTTCTGACAGCACGATGAGCTTCATTGAGTTTGTTGAGCTCTTCAAGTCATTCAGGTAGATACCAACATTTAGTCTACGAGATCCTGTTTATTTTGAATTTTTAGTCGTGAAAGAAATTTTTCAGGTTATACGTAATCATCCAACATTTGGCATTGTCCTGTATGTATATTGTACATGTTCTGTTAAGGGTTTATGCCATCTCATCTCTTTTGTTATGTAATTGCAGTGTTTTTTATCAATAGCAGCTGAAGACAGCATGAATAAAACAAATTCAAAAAATGCGGCTCAAGGTTATCATGCCTTCCCAAGCATTCTTTTCTTTATAATATTTAGCTTCTATATTATTTTTCCCTGTCAAATGAAAGGAAACAATGTTTTACCTTGACAAGCAATGGAAATCAGTGGATTACTCTCATACCAGTCCTCCTACATTTCTTAGATTGTAGTCTGTCCTCTCATCTGCTGCCCAGCAGTTTCCTTTTGAATTCTTGCTCAGCCAGATAGAGAAAATGGAAGTGCTTCAGCAGATCAGCCACTTAGAAACCTTGCTTATTTTCCAAAGATTGTACCAGAGATATATTACATTATCACTTTTGCATTAGTTTGTTATTAAGAACATTGAGAAGAGCTCATATAAGGTATGGCGAAACAAAATATAAACAAATGAGGCTGGACATCACAAGACAACAAAATATCACGACTTATAGAGGATATTTGTTGAATGAAAGTCTATAAATGTGAATTTAATCAGACATTTCAAAGAAATGTAGATGAAACTAAAATCACCTTTATTTTGTCTTCAACAAGACTTCTGGCTGACACAAGGCCTCCACAAATTTTTCTTTGGTTTGTTGATATCATCTCACCTGAAATTATCTGCTTATCAATCTACAGTGGCTAAAATGAGTCTAAATTATTGTCTGTGTTGTTTCCTCCACAGTATCCGCAGCAGGAAGGACCTAAAGGAGCTATTTGACACCTTCGCTGTCCCCTGCAGTCGCTCAAATCCAGAGTCTGCTCCTCTCTACACCAACCTCACGATAGATGACAAAGACACGGGACTACAGCCAGATCTCGGTAAAAGATCAGACAGTTATATTCATTTATATACCGCAAGGGTTCCCTCTCGCCTGACTCTTCCTCTCCTCTCCAGACTTACTAACCCGCAATGGTTCTGATCTTGGCCTGTTTATCCGGACGAGGCAGCAGATGTCTGAAAACCAGAAGCAGATCTCCGACGCCATCGCAGCAGCCAGCATCGTGACCAACGGAACGGGAGTGGAAAACGCATCTCTAGGCGTCTTGGGGTTGGCTATCCCTCAGCTCAACGACTTTCTAGTCAACTGTCAGAGGGAGCACCTGAGCTACGACGAGATTCTCAGCATCATACAGGTAGAGTGTGGAGCCTTATTTAACAATACATGGATGGAGAGATGATGGACATGGACATGTAGTGGATGAGGAAATGACTGGTATAGATTTCTGATCACACCACATGAATTAATAGCATAAGGATGAAAGAAACCTGAGACGCAAGGAAGGAAAAGGGACTTTAAATCAATTATGGTAATGAATTGTTTGGTGCTATTCTCTTGCAGAAATTTGAGCCCTCATCAAGCATGAGACAAATGGGTTGGATGTCATTTGAAGGCTTTGCAAGGTAGAGTAAAAACTTATATGAATATTTCAAAATAAACTGCATAATCATTTCAAGAATAATATGAGTTAATGAAACTAAATTAAATATTGTATCATAAAACAGCAGCTTTTGAAGTAAGGTGGCAATAAACAGTTGTTCTCATTGTTCTTGATTAATCGGTTAGCTGTTTGGTCTATAAAATGTAAGAAAATTGTAAAAAAAAAAAAAAAAGAAAAGAAAGAATGTTGATAAATGTTTCTAAAAAGTCCAAGATGACGTCCTCAAGTTTAAAAGCCTGCAAACTCTCCTCCAGTTAGTCAGGACTGAAGAAGCCTCTTGGATGAGAGGTGAAACGTCTTCAAGAAACTGAAACAAGTCGAGTTGCCTGCGACGCAGCACTTAGAATCTTAGTCATAGCCTGCTAACCAGCCCCTCTCCATACCAGGTTCCTGATGGATAAGGAGAATTTCGCCTCTCGTAATGAGGAATCCCAGATGAACCCTGAGGAGCTACAGTACCCTCTGTCCTACTATTACATCGAGTCTTCCCACAACACTTACCTGACTGGACACCAGCTCAAAGGAGAGTCCTCTGTTGAGCTTTACAGCCAAGTAAGAGAGCAGTTGTTATTTAATGCAGGCCCGTAACTCTTGTTAAGCTTGCGTGTTCGCGTCTGAATATCGGATGTTATCTCTCTCCAGGTGCTGCTGCAAGGCTGCAGGAGTGTCGAGTTAGACTGTTGGGATGGAGACGATGGCATGCCAGTCATATATCATGGACACACACTCACTACTAAGATACCCTTTAAGGTTAGAAATACGTACAAAGGTTTCTCCTTACTTTCTCCTTCCATGCCTCACTGTAGTGTGATGTATTTATTTTGACAGAAGTAATCCAGGCAGAAATTCTGTCTGTTCAGGAAACCAAAGAAATGTGATTTTTTAGAACTGACGTCAGTCTTTGAAGGCCTTATCAATACTGTATATTATATGTTTGACTGATCAGAGCTCCCATCACCTGCATTATATTTGATGTTGTGTCTTAGGGCTGTTTGAGTTAATCTCATTAGTATTGGTTTTCATAGAGTTTAATTCACTTTCATTTGACTTGGAGTGCCTTTTCTAAGAATTAAATCTCTCCCATGATCTTCCAGGATGTGGTGGAGGCAGTTAACCGGTCTGCATTTGTCAATTCTGACATGCCCGTCATCCTGTCCATAGAGAACCACTGCTCGCTCCCACAGCAGCGCAAGATGGCAGAAATCTTCAAGGTACGGTAAATATGGGTGAAACTATACGAGAGATGACTTTTCATATCAGTGTCTATAGTCATGTATGTTTTCCATGTGTGGCTTATAGAAAGTTTCATAGGTAATATATATTCAGCGATACCTACTGTATATTTTGGGAATTAAATCAACCTACACCTTCCAGTATTCTAGTTTCTAGTACAACCTCATGTATTCCTCAGTGGCACTTGTAAGAACACTTACTGAGTAAGAGGAGCACTCCGCTCAAGCGTTTCCCAAGATTTTCTCAGCTGCTGTGGGCATTCAAACTGGCAGACTTCCAGCCAGAGGATTGCTTTTCTAATCTTCAGGCTACGACTGTCCCTTTCTTCTCTTTTTTTAAGTTATATTCCACACATAAATGGGCATGACAGATCATGGAATATCATCTTTCTTTCATCCAACAAAACTTCCCAACATGCTTTCCTCCCTGGAGACTGACTTCTGAGTGGCTTGATAAAGAAAAGTCTTTCATGTCCAGATAGCCCTGTGCCTCTGGACAGCTCATGTCACCACAGGCTTGTTTGTTTACAATGTTTTGTGTTGATGAAAGCACTTTTGATTTTCCTCTCCTCCTCCTCTCACTTTCTCACATTACATTCTGGTCTGATCGCTGGACGTGATTTATTGACGTCTCGCCTGTCCTGTTTAAATATTTATCCATTAGACGGTGTTCAGGGAACGTCTCGTGACGCGCTTTCTCTTTGAAAGCGACTTCAGCGACGACCCTCACCTGCCGTCACCGCTGCAGCTGCGGGGGAGGATCCTCCTCAAAAACAAGAAGCTCAAAGCACACCAGGCACCGGTGGACATCCTCAAACAGAAGGTCAGGAAGAAATAAAGACTTCCTGTACAAATGCATGCATATATATAAACATGTACATCATTTATATTTCATATAAGGCTTCCTTTAAGTGGCCTTCTAGATCACATCAGCACATTCAATATTTAACAATGTTTATGGAGTGCTGTCACACATAAATAATAGATGCTAATGTGCCCATCACACCATTTTTATCACACATAACCTGGTACTTCAGTACGTCTGCAGACAAGAGCTTGTATATTTACAGCTAATGGCTCATACGTCAGATATAAGTTTGCCTTTGTGACTTTGTAACACTTTCTGATTACCTAACGATATTTTAATCACAGGCTCACCAGCTGGCCCACATGCAGGCCCAGGCTAGCAACGGGTCGCCTGGAGTTAACTCACCTGGCGGCCACAATAACGAGGACGAGGAGGAGGAAGAAGACGAGTACGACTATGACTATGAGTCTCTATCAGATGGTAAGAAGAGCTTAACAAAGAGGAAAACACTTCAAAAGCACAAAACTAACATAAAGACCTCCAAACCTCCATTTATGTAGGTTCTTTTGTTGTAACCCCTTGAATAAGTTTCTGTTCCACTTTTATTCTGTCTCTCACTATTTTTTTTTTTAACACCCAAGTCTCTTTAAGTTGACACACTGTTCTCACTTTCACTCCTTTCCTGTTTGATCTTGCCTGTTTTCCACTTAGCTGATGTCCTCACAGCCTCTACTGCCTCGTATGGCCTGGAAGGTAAATGCACGGCTCGGATGTGCCTCTCTATGTACCAGTGTTTCCATCTACCTGTGTTTTGTGGTGGTAGTTGGTGGTGTTTCACTGACCAGTTTTTATTCGCAGTATCTTAAAAAGGCCTTTTAAAATTCAACGTATAAATCTAGTTTTAAGGAGAAATTGTGACTCTTGCATCAATTTGTCTTGCCACCACTGCCACTGCAGAATAACTACAGAGGAAACACTTGTATGTAGAAGTGCACTATCAATCTGCATCGTTCTGTTTGTGCCCGCATACTGTAACAACTGCCGGCTTTCTGCTGATTGTGGACGCCAGATAATGCTCTGCAGCACCGTAGCTATCTGTTGATTATGGTGATCAGCAGTTAAAAGAAGAAAATTAAGATCATTTCCTCTGGTGCATTTGATGGTGAAAAATGTTCTAGAAGGTCGTCTTGTTTGACAGTTTGAGATATAGGTAATGTAGCAATGCTGAGTGCTCTCCACTGTAGCTGCAAGCATGTGCGCTCTGCAGACATTTGACATCAGCCAAGAAGACTCTATTTTATGATCCCTCTAATTCATAATGGGCTTAGAATCACAACAGGGTGCCATCAGAGCATATTTATCTCTGCTAAAGTGCTAGCAGTGGGTGGTTGGTGACATTAGGAGTGTTTGTTATGATGTTCTCTAGTTTTATCACCATTATGTAATTGGCAATAATACAACAAGCTTAACGCCCAGCTTTGCTACAGCAGTTTTTCTTTGTGCCACGCGGAAGTCTTTAATATTATGACTGTGTGTATTCAACATCCAGAATGACTTACTGCTCAATCAAACAACTCTGTACCTCTGAAGGCTGTTTTAAGAGTAACCTGGGTGTTGTTTTTAAATGGTTAACATGCTTGTGTTGTGTTTGTGGCTTTGTGTTTTTGCTTGCTTGTGTGACAACATGTTTTACATGTTATATTGTCACGCTGTTTAACTTAATTTAAAAAAAAACAGAGTCAGGGCAGGATGGGACCACACTGTCTACCTTTAAATTTGACTGTCCTTGAAAGACATTAGAAGTTAAATATGATTTATTTTAGTCAGTATTTTAACAATAAAACAGTGTCTGTACGGTTTCTCTTTCGCTCACAAACACATGGCCCCCCTCTCCTTCATACTGTATTTGTCTGTGACCTCGCCAGTGGCTGGGCAGGCTCATCAGGGAAACAAAACAAAGCCATCTGGTTTCTCAGGCCCTACGCTGCCCCCACACTAAACAACAGACCAGGGAAACCACCCTGTCCCGGTCCCAGTCCCAGCACTGTGCTCTCCTAATCCCTGCCCTCTGCCTGTCCCCGTCAAAAGAACGAACCGGTCATGGACTTTAAGAAAACCATTTCATGAATCTAAACTGCCAAGTTGCCACCAGCTCCTGTCAAAGTCTGGTCTAACGGACTTCTCTGGCTACTCTCTACAGGATGACTTTTGGACTCGACTCTGTTGCCAAAGCCCGTCTCTAATTAAGATATTCCAAATGCCAGGAATCAAACAAGTTTTCTGTGATAAAAACCTTCTGCACTTTCAAGCTGATATGTTTCCGACTGTGTTTTTGGCTGCAATGAATGTGTAGGAGGAACGGGAGCAAAGGGAAGAACTCCCTACTGTTCCTCCTGTTTACAGTTGATAGACATTGCTTTGAGTATCAGTGAGGGAGGAGCCTTTGTTGGTGTTTGGCTTGAGGATATGCTCATGGGATCTGCAAGTAGTTAGAGATACAGATAACTGCTTTTCTGTTTATAATTATTGTGTGATTGTCCCCACCTGTGGCCCTCTTTAAAGGCGTACCTCATCAAAAACACCAAGCATAATGGTTGAATGCTGAAGCTAATACAGAAGTACCTTTAAGCTGCAGTTAACTTCAGTGGTAACTCAATGTTCTGACTTTGTTAAACTTAAAGCAACATTATGTAACTTTGTAGCTTATATTAACAGCCATGTTCATGGTACAGTGTCTTGTTAATTACGTCCAACAAATTGTTGTCAGAATTACACAAAATGCCTAATTTCTACATAATATTGCTTTAACAAGACAAACCCAACTTGTATCTTGAAATACAAAGTCAGCCTTTGTTTCTACAAGAAATTCCAAGATGTAAAATATACGGCTTTTTAAATGTCTTGTCTCATGATTTAAAGGACGGAAAGTCAGGTTTCTGAGTCCACAAAACATCTGGAGCTCCCAGCAAAATGGTCTAGCGGCAGCACTAAGCAACTGAAGTAGATGGGGATTTGTTTTAAAACGTAAAGACAAACAAACAAACAGATAAATGGCCTCGTACAGCTCGTCTGGCATAATCTACACGTCTGGAAGCCCAGAGATCCCAAATTGATTTGCAAAGACGTTATTTAAACGCGAACACTTTCAGCTTGGCAGCTACAGTGAAGATCTCTGTTAAAAAATGATGTAATTAACTTATTTTCTTGTACTTCATTTGTTCAGGAGAATGCTGCAACACTGTTTTTATGTGAAGCTTCAGAAATATTTTGTAGACTATAAAACTTCATCTGACTTTCCATCTGTATGAGCGTGAACAGATAATGAACTTATCCTTTACTTATCCTTCTTAAAATACAGTGCATCAATGCACAATTTTTATTTAGCAAATACATTTAAAATCCAGGCTATGTCTTCATCAGTTTTAGCTTCCTGGATGAAATATTGTGCTGTTGTTATGACTAATAATCCGTTTTGGATTGGATATGACAGTAATTGCAGTCATAAAGAAATGTGTCTTAAGTGGAAATGAAGGTATATGTGTGGGCATGATTGCTTACTTGACAGGTATCTCAACCTGTCACACCCAAGCATGACTATTTCTGCAGTTTGTATATGCTTCGAAATCATTGTTTCCGACACTTGATCCACCCAGTAAAACATTTCTCCTGAGCATGTGTGCTCTGTGAGACCTTTTCTGCTGGGAGCTGCTATAATTCACTGTATTTCTCATAGATAACATCCTGGATGACAAGCCAGAGGGGAAGAGCTCAGCAGACAAAGAAGAGCAACCTGTAGATGAAATACCAAAGAGGATGAAGAAGTCAGATAGTACTACGCAGAGCAAAGGAAAGGTAAGGAACTAAAGTTTTAAACTGATAAGCGTTCAAATGCTTAATAGCTACTCTGCGCCAGTGGGTTTTTTGGCTGTTTGCATCAAGCCAGCTCTTGTAAATCATTTTATTTTGGTTTTAATTAAATGATTATTTTGCTGGCAGATAAATGAAAGACTCGCAAATATCCTAAAGTCAACTGAAATAGGTAAAAAAGGAAAATAAATAGATTAAATAAAAAAGATGACAGAAAAGTATGACATTTTTGATGGCAATCTGGCGTAGAGGTTAAGTGGAGTTCTGTTTCTCTGCAACAGAACATGACTGGCTCTTCAAGTAAAACCATGTCTTCCCTGTCATGTCTCTACCTGCACTTGTAGGTGTTTGACATGGAGCTGGGTGAAGAGTTCTACCTCCCTCAGAACAAGAAGGAGAGTCGACAGATCGCCCAGGAGCTGTCCGACCTCATCATCTACTGCCAGGCTGTGAAATTCCCTGGTAGAGAATATTTTAGTCTCTTTGTGACACACATTTCTTTCTCTTTCTTTTCATTTTCACATACATCTTCTCCTCCTGTCCTATGCGGCTTCCTCTCCCGGCGCAAAGTGAATCATTCTTCGTATATACCCCCCCCCCCC
>OMLP01019003.1:8286-23561 GCA_900302685.1 Spondyliosoma cantharus
ACATGAGCGAGCGACAAAATCTATTTGATTTCATTGTTTCCTACTGGAGTGTCCAAACTGGCCACAAGCAACGCGGCGCACTCTTTTGAACCTGACGCCCCGTTTCATTTTTAATTCCAGTTGCTTGCGTGCAATGGGAACAGCTGATTCATGAAACTGAAATGAGGAGTTACACAACATCGTCTCCTTTTGCCACAACAACTTGAATAAGGTCACAGCTGGCTGGAGGGAGTTCACCAGGGAGCTGAAAGTTTCTGTCAACAAATACCCATCTCTTCATGTGTTTTTTTTTTTCCTACAAAAACACAACTCTATGTGCTGTTGGCTATGCTGTATGTCATTTCCAGTCAAGAAAGATCTATCACACTGTAAAACATGTACACATGGAGGGATGTAGGCTGCAGCTCTTCAATCTGATATTCAACACATGGCTCATAGCAGAATCAGCAGAATGTATATTTAATGGATTTCGTGTGGACAGCCGGCGCCAACACATTGCGTTGCATCCTTCCCTCGCAGTGAGGGACGCGCCGTTTCAAACGTTTTAACAATTATTGGATGGCGGCATCGTCATGGAATTTGGTACACAAAACAAAACTACTGATATTGCCATCAGCGTCAGCCATACTTTCTGCTGGTAAATGTCAACACTCTGGGAAGGCTGACATTAGCGTGTCTCTCTTGTTCAATCTTGCAGAGGTTAGATTTCCCTGCAATTGAAAGCCATATCATTACCCCATTTTTAAAATCAAGCTTGGAAGAATATTTCAGTGTTCCCACGTACTGCCTATAGCTGTTAGCTCAACCTGAACAGATATTTCAGGTAGCTTTTAGAGCTCTGCATTTCTAAACATAGAGACCACTGTTTCAGGACATACTTTCCTCTGTAGCTTTTAAAAATGCCTCTTCATCTTTTGCTTCAAAAAACAATTTCCCTGAGAAACATATCTTGTTTACTTCTCTGCTGTATAAAACACAGCCTCATCTCAGCTGCTTTGCAGTGGACTGAAAACTAGCAATCTGACAAGCAATCTGTGTTTGCTCTTTTGCCAACATTTGGGTAATACCCCTTCTTTGATAAAATGACACGTCTAACTGCTGTTTCAGGTGAATAGGGTTGTTCAGTCCTGTTTTCTGCAGCTGAAGAGCATTGATAAAATAATGTCCATTGTCTATGGCAGACCTTGAAACAGTTATCACAGCTTTTATCTCATCTTGTTTACGCAACAAACTGCACTCTGGGTTAAATCAAAGATTGCTCTCTATGTTGCAGCTTGTCCATAATGAAGGCAAGATGCAAGGCTTTCTAACAAGCTTTAAAGAGGCTGCACGACTTCTCCTGTTTTAGACTTTCCTCACAGCCTGACAGCTTCAGAACTAAACCTTTCACTGAAAACAACATTTACTTATTCTATTTCCCTAGTCTTTGTCTTGTTTTCTTTCAGGCATCATTTGATAAATTGTTCATTCCGTCTGTAAGTAATCCTCAGATTTTTCTAAAGATGTCTTCACTATTTGCATGTCAATTTTAGTCTGAATGCTATTACTGCCAACTTGTGTCCTTTTTTTAATGTGTAATTTGTTAGACATTACTAGAATATTGTTCCAAAACTATAGGAGGCAGCATTACTGCTTAGTGCTGCGCACTATACTGGACTTGCTACTTTTGGCTGCAGCAACTACCTGCCGTTGGCAAGTAGTTTGGTTAGCCACGGAGCTAAGTGGCCCTGTTAGCTGACTGGAGTCTGCATGCACTGCAACCTCGGATGGTGAGGGGAGTCACGGCGGGCGAGAGGGCTCGGTAAACCAGTCTTTCAGTGATCACGGACACCAGACTGAACACAGCCTCTGAGACCAACAGATGCCGGTTTGGGGCATCCAGGGGATCCAGTACAGAGGTGATTTACAGGTCTATGACTTGAGGACGAGAAGACACGGCAGGCGGGGATAGTAGAGGTGTGAATGACAGAGGACCATGAGAGAGTTGGGCATCAGCAGTGGTTGAGTCCGGCTTGTAGAACTGAAATATTTTCACATCTTACTCTGTTAATTGAGGATTTATTTTGAGCAGAATCAGAAGCAATTGTGTCAAAAAATACCGTTTTGGAGTTGTTTTTTCTGATTATGAATCATGTTTTTAAGAGGGAAAGTAGATCTTTCCATCTTTCCATTTTGTGAGTTTATTTTGTTTACTTTGAAAACTAGTAGCAAAATTGATGCTTCTACCTGTCCCAGCTGAAACTACAGGGGCTGTCAGACATGTAGCTGTTGCCTCTTGCATTACAAAGTTGTATTAGTGGACAGGACCGGCTGGGGCTAGCTGGTTAGCATGCTAACTTCAGTAGACATCTCTGCAACATGACAAAGACGCCTTCGATGTAATGTCAGCACTGTTGTTACTTCACACTCTGTTGATCATTTTAGTTCTATTTAACTAAAATTCTGGCAGAAGATGTAAACCACTTGAAACATAGCATAGAAAACACGTTCGTCCTCTCCCTCCATTTGGCATTGAGACAAATATCAGCAGCTTATTGTGAAAAGGTTGAAAAATGAACAGCAAAGGGAAATAAAACACAAGACTGCAATCAAGAGGGAAAGATGGCCCGCCATATGCTCATCATCAAATATGGTTTCTGTTTTGCTCTTGACTTACAATAATGTATTAGTGCCATTTCATAATGGAGCTTTCTTTATTGGCAGCACTTGTAACTCTTTTTTTCTAGAGGGATTCTCCAAACTAAAGCCAACTCTGACACAAAGGGGAGGGTGTAAGGGGAAGAACTGGGACAACACATTATTATTTGTATTATGACAGAAAATGGTTCATTTATTGTGGTTGTCGGCGTGTAACAGCCGAGGTCTTAATGAGGCCTCATCCATCTTCCTTGCTATGCAGCCGACGACCATAGTACCCAGCACTCCAAAGGCGTGAACTGCAGCTCTGTCCATTTTAAATAACTGGCTTTTTCACCTGTGCTACATGCCCTGGGACATTATGCAAATGTCCCGTCTCCTTGCCAGCAGACCCCACTGCTCTCCGCCTGTAATCAGACATGATTATGCACTGTTGGCTGCAAACGCTTCTTCAGCAAATAAATTCACAATGGCCATTATCATATCCAGACCTGGTGGGACGAGGTGAGGGCAGCGGGGCGGACAGGTGTAGTATATCCAAAGATGCACAATAATCCGTTACAATAGGAGCGTGTGGTGGTGTTTTGGATGTGGTGGGGAAATGTCAAATTGAGGAATTAAGCTAATGAGTGCGTTGGATCAAAATCAGAAATAAATGATTCTAAACAATGTTGCCATTTTGGAATGAAACTCAACTTGCGAGGAGCGTAAACGTTTCTCAACAGCGTAGAGGACACAGTTTTTACTTCACCCACAAAGTCAGCTGCAAGACCCTGGAGTGAACTCGCCTCCAGCAGACTACCTTACAATACATTTGACCACCATACTTGGTGCACTTCTGTCCCCCTGTTCCTGTCTTCATCGCACTGTAGGAGGACTATCTCTGGCCTCATTACAGGGAACAGACTCTGCACTGATGAAAGACTGTTGGCCATGCAAAATATCTGGTTCAATATTTCAATATTTCATCATGCCCTTACGGCAGAGAGAGTAAACAGCACTTTGCAATTCCCCTGAACTCCCTCACTCCGTTTCTTTGTCTACGCTAACATCTGTATTTTGTCTCATTCAGTCCAATCTAATATTTCTCTTGTGCTTTTGTTTATTTCCTCTCTTAATTACTTTTTTTTTTCTTTTTTCCTCTCTCTTTTTTTTTTTTTATATCAAAGTGAACCAAGTGCACAAGAGACTGCATAGCGAGTAGTTCAAAACCCCTTGGAGAGTTGAGCTTCTTCAATAACTCACAGAGCTGTGTCTTTCAGAAAGTTTGAAATCTGATAAATGTATGTTGAAAAGTGAATGACTGCAGCTTTAACATTCGCACATGTGCTGGGCCTCGGCTGGATGCGCTAATTCATGAAAGACGCCGGTTCCTTCCTCTCACCCAGACACGTTTATCAAGAGCAGGGGGGGAGTTACATTATCTAACAGTTGCTTGTGCTTCCTTGCTAAAATATCAGCCAACCATTCAAATATACTTTTCTAGGACATGTTAAGCCTGAGTCATTCATTTCTCTTGAGTGACACCAGAATGACACTGTTTTTATTTGTTCACCGTCTGACGTAGACCACTTAGTCAGAACAGTGTCGCGTCTAATTTGAAAATTGACGGAGGCGAGGAAAGGCTCAGTGTTAACAACAATGACAGTTCTGAACAAAATCCTTGATTTGTCTAATGGACTTAGACCGTTGAGCCTTACCCCTCCGTTTAATGCTTTCTCATCTTAGGTGCAGGGTTTCCTGATTCCTGTTTGGATAGTGGATGACAATAAAGTGTTCAGGCTACATGGCTCTCCAAAGTGAGTTTTTTCAGAGACACTTAAAACCAAGGGTTATAGTAACTGTCTGCCATTTCAATGTATTATGGTCCTTTTCTTTAGAAAGAGCATAAAACAATCACACCAGTTTGCCGATGTCTCGCTAGCTAGCTAACTAACTTGTTATTGCTGACTTGTGACTGAGTTCTGGATTTTGACATCTTTCAAAGTTGCATTAGCCCCCTTTGAAGGCATATGACGCCTGGAATGTAATTAAAGCTGGTAGTGAGGCAGTGCTCCTTTTTATTTCACGGCCCGGTTGACAGCATGAAGTTGTAAACAACTTGGGAACGTCTATGCTTTCCTATCTCCATCAGATAAATGACAGATGTTCGCTGTGATAATACCGGCATTGTTACAGTAACACAAGAGAAACTGCCACAGCGGAATACGCCATGTTGGAAATGTCTGGTCGTAACGTAACTGCAGATGTATCAGGGTCCCCGAGGGTTGTGCCATTTCATGGGGGAGATTTCAACCCCTACCACTTGTAACTCTGTTCTGAGGGGCAAGCTGTTCACTCAAAAACAAGGAATATTTTAAAACTTGCTATTGGTCACAGTGAGACTTTGCATGCCAAACTGTCTTGGGACGGTGTATGAGACAAATAAACGTAATTGATGAGCTGTCCTCCTGAGATGATCCTAAAGATCATCAGACCATCCTTTACTGAACTGTAGCCGGCTGTGTTTTGTCCACCTCAGGCTGTTATTAAAAAAAACCTTTGAGAAAGTTACATTTCTTTTTATTTTGACAGAAAACGTGGATTCACAGACCTCCAACACGAGCTGAATCGATTAAGTCTTATTAACAAAGAGCAGTGTAGCGAACGTTCAGGCAGGCTGACCGTCGCTATTGCCGGTGAAAATAACAAATTTGCAGGTCATATGATAGCTGTTGCTGGGTTTTATGTACTCTCTCCAAACTGCTGTCTGTCTTCAGCCAGAGGTCAGCCGTGAAGAAAACAACCTTCACTTTTTGCAGTACCAACAACTCCAACAGACTCCAGCTGTTTATGTCAATTTAGGAGTTGCGTTCTCTCAGTTAAACTTTCTTTAAAGCTGACCAACTTAAATATATCATATAGAGGAATTCTGCATTAAAATGTCTCAAAATGACATGACCTCTGTTTAATGTTTTGTTGAATCGTGTGCTTACAGTGTTGCAAATGTTTCCAACAATGTTCAAACGGAGAGATCCAAACTCAAGGTAGCGGCGCATTTCAGCCTCCGTTTCCTCCATTTGACAATGTGGGTCACCGCAGCCTCTGCTGCAGTCAGGTTGATAGACAGGAGGGGAGATAATAATAAAGCCAATAATAATTTCTGATTTCTCCTCTCAAACATAATCTGATGTTACTCCGGGTGTTTCTTCTCCAGAGCGCCTGGCTCTAAACCTTTGTAGCTGGCTCTGGACTACTGAGCAGATTGTGTTACCTGCAGCGGGGCCGGTCCTCCACACAACACTCTGCAAACATCTTTTGTTGTGTTTCCCCCTATCGACAGAAGTTCCATGTATGTTTAAAGGTTTGGAACAAGACAGCTTGTGAAAAAAATAAGTAAAGCTTTGGAGTGGAGGGCGGAGTGGCCCTGCTGACCGCTGTGTGCGGCTGTAACATCAGAAACATTGTGCTCGCACCGGCTGCTGCAGCAGTGCACGCAGCGTGACCGAAAAGTCAATTCTTATCGGCCTGTCGACACCGATACCAACTGGAAAGTGGACTTGTAGGCTTTCCCGGCCTCGCTGTTTAAGGACCTGTTAATAAAATCTTGCGTGTGAGTGCGTGCGTGCCGAAGCCTCCCTACATCCATCAGAGCCCCGGAGACAGAGAGCATTATTACACTCAGTCCCCGACAAGTGACTCTACACTATGACTGGTTTGGAGCTGGTCATATTGTTGGTTGTCAGGGTGAATTGTTGAAACACATGCTGAAGTTCTTCCAAACTGGGTCAGCGAACCAATGAATCACCACACTGCATCTCATACCCCCACCCACATATTCCTCCTTGTTCTGAAGAAATAGCCTAACTACCTTTCTCCTTTGCTCTGTTTCTTCATATATTTATAGAACATCCGCGGATGGAATATTGTCAGGCTAGTTAATGGCCTGCATTTCTTACTACTTGTAAATATCGGTGATCCTAAATTGGAAGCTTGTGCACTCTGCACTGCAATTCATCTGGGTAGCAGCTAAACGCATAAAATCTAAATACCCGCTAATGTCTTTAAAGGAGACCTATTAGACTGATTCATTTTCATCCTCTCCTTCAGTGTTTTGTAAATGTTCCTGTGCATGTAAAAGTGCTTCTTTTTCTTCTTTCTTTTTACTCTATCGACGGGTGATATGTCATGGTTTCTCTCTTGCAACATATGTACTTATTGTAAGTCGCTTTGGACAAAAGCGTCTGCTAAATGCCCTCAATGTAAATGCAAGTTAAAAAAGGTCTGCAGTCTGCACCATCAGAAGCTCTCTCTCTCTCCTCTCCGCTCTTGAAACATCTCGTCCGTAGTCCCGCCTTTAACTCCACAACTTTGTGACATCGCACTACGTCATGGAGTCAAGGCAAGCGAACCTATTCTCGTAGTAACGCAGATTAAAATGACGAACCTGGAAAAAAAAAAGCAAAAAATGAGATGTAAGCATTGACGGATCCCTCCTCTGAAGGTTTTCTAATTGTAGTTTTCGAATCCCCCCCCAGGGCTCCGAAGGCCCGACCATGTGAGCGTCTCGCAAACAAAGTTGAACTAAACCTGAATCAAAGTCAGACAATAATTTCCGTCTCGCAGTCAAATACAAAGTGCCTGTGGGGGAGCCCGTAACAGGTGTGTAATCTACATAACGCAATCACCACATAATCACAGCAATTACATTCACACTAAATGGTGGCTTGCATTAAAATCCACCGAGGATGTCATTTGTATCAGACCCCTCTGCACCAAGACTTTGCTGAGTTCCGCCATTTTTTAAATTCACGTTTCAAGCATGCAGCTGAATCCATTACTGTAAGAACAATAAACTCAAGGACCGCCTACAATGCCAGCAGGTAATAGCAGGATTGACTGGGCTCATGGTGTCTCAGTGCTGCAACTGTGCAAACTAGCATTTACGGGTATCTAAAGTGGCAAAGGAACACATGTTGACATTCTGCAAGCAGAGGAGTGGGACCAGGTTTAAATTCATTGATTAACTGACTGTTTTGACACAAGGCTTCCGCTTAATGGCTTATTTTACTTTTCCTTCTGATGGCTGAAACATCTTTATCAGCCTTTTTTGTTTTTTTTCTGTTTCTTCTTTATTTTAGCAATGCCTTGGGTGGTAAGTAGTCATAACTCGAGTGTTTTTGTAGTGTACTACCCTGAGATCACTTGTCAAACTGACAGTGTGGGAATGGGTTGATGGGTTTCCGTAGGCGATGCTCTTAAAATTATCTTACTTTGATTGGCAAGATATAAAAAAAATAGACATCTCATCTTGTAGAATGTGTCTGCTGGTGGTAGTTTTTTTATTTTCTTACTGCTGACAAATCCTATTAAAATGTATAAACAAACGATGAGCGCCAAAACCGACATCAGTCAAAACATAGAAATCTCGCAAATACTTATCATTTGAACACTTTCATATTGATTAGCGACTTTTAAAGATGATACTGACCCACATTTCAGGGTAAAACATCAAAATGTTTGATAATATCCCATCACCCTCCTTTAGCCAACAGCTAACTATAGCATCTAACCGCCTCCTAACGAATTGTACTGTTTGATAGTCACATGATGCATTAGCAAAGGCACGGCATGAATAAATTCGTTAATATCAATGCACACGTTGGACACATTTATTTAAGCCTGGAAGGGAGAAATCCTACTATAGCTAGGAAGTGGTCGAACGCTAACTTTAGCAAACTTGTTATGAAATATACTGTTTTGCCTTGAAACATGGCCCGAGGTCCCTTCAGATTTTCACCATCCATCGTCTTTTCAGTTGATGATCATCCGATAAGTGACACATTGATAAGAATTTGTCACATTTCCTACGTTCAGACGACATGCAGCACGGAACACAGCAGAGTAACGTTATTCTAGCATTCAAGCGTCCCGCCCTGAGTGTGACGTCAAAGGAAAATGGCTGCCTTGTGAATACTGGTCAACTGGTTTGGGTCTTGAGTGGCACAGACAGGGTTGGGAAGGCGGAAAGTACTGAGGACCTCCCCCTGTTTATTTGACTTCCCAGATTGCATTGTGCCTTCAAATCATTTCTACCATAGAATGTAAAAGTCGTGTCCACGGCATGTGCTCTACTCCCAGTCGCGGGACAATACACTTGTCAGTAAGGTCGCAAAATAATAATATTTCACAGATTTCCAGTTTACTGTGTCTATTACGAAGGTGGTAGCAAATGAGTGGATGAGGGTCACAGCCTTGGTCTTTTCATGCGTTGTGTTGACAATAACAGCAATATATAAAACTGCAAGCTTTATCCTTTAATGGGGGTTTAGAAAAGTGAATGTTTGGGTGGCGGGGGGGGGTTACACAGGTTGAAGAAGGGTGAAGCAGGAGAAGAAGAGGCAGTCAAAGCTGTTAATTGCGTCCAGTCAAGGTTTAAAACAGCAGGTCCTCAGGTTAAACTCACTCTGGAGGCTGTCAGGAAAGCCAGGCAGGGCTGCAGATGATAGATGTACCAGCATATGGCTGCTGTTAAAGGAAGCTAATCGGCAGCACATACGTCGCCGGCTCAGACCCATCCCCTTATTTGTACAGATGACATGGCTCGCATTTGTCGCCATCAGAACGGCTAAAATGTTGACAGACTGCGGCGGGATGATCTTTGTGGCTATGATCGGGCCAATTTAAAAGCTGCTCCCCGCAAATCAACAGTGATGCAGCGAGGAGGCCGCCTTCATTAGTCTACGTTTTTTTCATTGACAGGCGTATCAGGCAGGCAATCAATGCGACACTGATGGGTGATTGGTTATCATCATTTATTGCTTAGTCAAGAGCAGCAGCCTCCAATCAGCCAGATGGTTCTTAAGGCAGAATCCCTTTTTATTCAGTGAAAGGAAGAGATTGTGTTCTTTTTTTGTTTACAGCTCGAAGCCATCTGCGTTAATCTGTAAGTATGAGTCCACATGGATGGATATTACACTGTCGCTGTAAAGGGCACAGGCTTATTTCATTGAATAAATTGCAGGGAGGTTAAAAAGAAACCAAACAGATGGCAACCGCAGAGTCCACAGGCCCAGAGCTGCACCTGTGGCTGGTTACAGCGCAGGTATGATTGATCGGGAAAGGGCTTATAGAAACATGTGTCAAGAGGCAGGACAATGCTATAAATCTACACTAAATTATAGCAAAGATCTACCCATATGGGAGAAATTTGTTTCAAGTTGGCGTCTGTGATCTAATGTGTGCATTTGGAGGTCTTTGACATGACAACGTGTAGATCATAATGTTGTATCACAGCAGCACACTTTGTTGTGCAGATGGGAGTCCTTTATCATGTTAATGCTCTTCATATTGCTGATAGGGGTGGCAGGGTACTCAAGTGCTGGGAGAGACAGACATCCGTCACCGCAGCCGGCTCCTTATCCGATTTTCTGGGCTGAATTAAATTTTGTTACATTAAACTCAGATAGCTCAAACTAGTTCCTGTAAGACTCGGCTGGGAGCGCCTTTTTGTCGCTAAAAAAAAAAAACGAAGTCATGTTTAATATTTCAGAGCAGAGTTTGTTTTTTTTTTTTCTCAGAGGCTGCGCGGCTTCCTCGCCAGTCATTCCTGTAATTACCTAAAATGTCATGTGAGTGTAAATAGCTTAGTCATATTGCATTCGTGCACTTGATAGTCGGGAAAGTTGTTAAAAAAAAAAAAAGGGGCTACGGCGAAACACGTGATGAACTTCTTCATTTGAACCTGAAGGTAAAAACGAAGCAACAGTCACAGAGAGTGAATGTAACATCTAATCCCTCACTTTAATCCCAGCCTGAAGAGAGCATCAAAATGCAGACAAACTAATTCTGTCGTTCATGAAATGAAAGAGAATTGCTCGGAAGAAATGTGCATTTGCTTAACTTAGTATTAACAGTGATGTGTGGTGGCTGCTAGCAGAGATAATCGAAAAGGCAGCATATACACATGGATGCAGAACGGACGGGCTGTGTGCCATCAAAACTGACCGTCACCTGTCATCTGAAGAGTTCCCCAACACATATACAGTGGAAGTATTAAAAGGTTGAAGGTTTATACGTATCATATGTGTAAGACAACGTACAACAAAGCTGACAGGCATAAAAGCGTATGGTCTTATGTGATGTGGGATTTGCAAATGCACGGTGACGCTGATTGTCTTGTGTTGCAACAATTTGATTTTTTTTTTCGTCGAGCAAAAGTGATCCATGTTGACAGCGGCCTGACGTGGACCTCAGGCAGACGTATGAATTCTGTGTGACGCAGAGGCCGCTGTTCACACTCCGTTTCCTAGCGACGGTCAACAATGTTTTTTTTTTTTACCGCCCCTATTCCCCTATTTATTTACTCTAGTTTATTAATAAACTAATTTTAAAATGTTGAATCAACTTTATTTTCTCTTTATATTTATTGACAATAAATACATGTAATATACCATTGCGCTGTTTCACTTTCAACATTCCCTTTGCTGACATGTAAAATGAAAGCCATGCATGTGGCTCATCACAGACGGCGCTCCACATTACACTGTAAAAAATAAAACAAAAAGTGAGCACTGCATAGTAAAACCTGTTCATTATTTAACTAATCAAACATGTGGAATCGCCTGAACTTAAAATCAGCACATTATGCCTCATTCGACACCAACCATTTTGAGTCTGATTGAGTCTCACTATGCACCGCACTGCCCATTCAAGTGAAAATAATTAAGCAGCAAGTTTTAATGTGACCGAGCAGAACTATGTTTAAGATCAAACCCGGCAGGATCGACGTAGAGAAACACTACGCTGTTCCAAGACAGACGACAGAAGGTCAGCATGTGGCTTTTTTACACTTGTGTGTTCGTCAGACTCATTCACACACATGTTTTGATTCGTTACCTGATAATGAACATCAAAAGATCTGTTTCCATAGAAGGCGATTTTTGCAATTGTGCTATTTTCATACTGGCACTGACAGACTGGAAAATGGTTTTGACTTGCAAGTCACATCTCAAAGACTAGAAACATGACCTGGACTTGATCCAAAAGACTTAAATTCACAATATGTCATCTCCGCTGCTTTGTATCCTACAAAACAAAAGATGTTTGTTGAGCGTCGTGTGGGGAAGGAGCAGGGGGCAAAGACGATCAGGGTCAAGCAGCTCTAGAGGAGAGAGTCCGGTGCAGAGCCAGAACATCCGGAGGAATAAACACCCGGCGTCACTTCGGATTCCTGCTCTGATTCAGAGCTTTCCAGGTGAGCTCTGAGATTTCTTATTTCCTTTTGGGATTCAAAAATAGATTCATCTTCATTATTCTCTGTCAACCTGACTGCAGCAAGCGATCTGTGGAGGTGAACTTCATTGTCGGGTCTTTATGTTCTGTTATGTTGCCTGCTGAGTGGAGCCGGAGGAGAAATGTCGCTCCCTTTGTTGGGAGCATTTGTGATAATGTCGTTGTACACGAGCACACAAATGAACAAAACATAGCCATCAACGCAGAATTCTTACATATTACATCTTTAACAGCTCTAGACCTTTTTTAATATTGTAGTCTAAATCCTTTAATTTAACACACTAGTGCATTAACAACTCTGGGCTCAATGTGTAACTTGAAATGTCAGTACAAACCATAACAGGGCCAAAGACATGCACAACAATGTGATTTAAATGAAGCTAAATTAAGGCTGGAATAAAAGGTTAAATGAGAGGTGAGGAAGCATTTACTCAGTGGTAAACAAGTAATTAATCATGCCACCTCCTTACAGGTTCCTCATATTTGTGTACACTGTAGAGAAGAAGTCACTGTTGCTTTATTTTCCACTCCTGAGAATATCAACACCCACACATCACGTACAATCTTAGAGGTTATAGAATCTGAGTCTAATTAGACCAATCATCCTTCATTTGAGTTTCACTTCTGATAGGAACGATGGGGAAAAATGCCTCCACACGCAAACCAAGTTTCTCAGCAGACGCTCTCTCTAGTTCTGAAGGAGAAGTGATTGTTACATCGCTCCATGCAGATTAGTAAATTGACTGTTTTTCACCGAAAGTGTGTGGAAATGTGAGCCGTAAGAGAAAAAAAAATTGAAATCAAAAACCCAGAGAACCTGTCTGTTCCTCAGAGGGGGCCCCGTAGAGACTTGATGCAAATTAAAAACAGGTCGCCAATTATCGTGGAAGAGAAACCGCGTCTTAGAAATCCGGGAAATAATGATTTAAAAGTAAGAAAAGATAGATAAAAAGGCTGTCTGGCTGTTTTCTAAGGTTCATCGACAGGAAGAGTGATGGTCTGCAGAGGTGGCTTCTCACTCAGAACGACTGATCTTCACTTCTCAGCCAAACTTCCGAGCGTTTGATGGAAAACATGAACAGCATTGAGATATGAACCTACCGTCAGGCGTAATTAAAAGTGGCTTCATCTCAGACTTTAAGTGTTCCTGAAACATGCTGTGACTCTTCGAGGAATCAATATGAAGGCAGACCACGCCGACAGAGAGGCCCGACAATTCACTACTCCATCAAACAAAGTGTGACATAAAAAAAAAAGCAAAAAAAAAAGCCTTCTCTTCCCTAATAGTCACTAACTACTGCTTGAAATTGAACTTTTGCATTCACGATTTTATTTCAAGGCAATTCATGAAAACACACACAAACAATTCTCATGGTCGAACCTCTCTGCGGATGATGTAATATAGTTTATTCACTGTTGGCTCTGGTGCCGTTGCCTTGGGGCATGTGAAAGATACTGTATATGCTTGAAATATTTAAAGCTCGAAAGAAAATACACCAAGCAATGCCATTGAGATTATCTGTACTTTTTCATGTTGCTTTCGCCATTAGCTAGAAAACCCAGACAAGAGGAAGAAGCCTGTGGACCTTGGCAGCAACATGATTTCTGTGATAAAGATAAATGTCAGTCATTTAAACCAATCTGCTCATTTTAAATAATCTGTTTTTTTTTCCAGAACAATAACTAGGACATCTTATTCCACTTCCCAGATTTTTTTAAAGTCTCTTCCTCCGTTATTCACTCGTGTTCCACAAGACACCGAATTTAGTCTTTCGTGTTGTCAAACATCCCCTGATAGATATTGATTGTAAAATAAGAGTATGCTCTCTCTGGAACAACCTACTTCTATCACTATCATTATTCAAAGAACATCTGAAAAGGATCAATTACGCAGTCTTTGAAGCGCTCTTTTTAACATTGCTGTCAATATATGTGATAATAAAAAACAAACATTAAAAAAAAACCTTGATGATGAACCTTGATTACACGATTATATCCATGCTCACTCCCAACTCATCAAATACAGCAGCTTGGTCAGTGGCCATAAGTTCAAACTACGATGTCCTGCTTACCCTTCTTAGTGCACATTAGGGCTTTACTTTAGCACCTCTATGTCATATGCAACACTAGACTTTCAAAATAAAGCTTGCTGAAAAGCAGTTAATATATTATGACTTAATATGACACAACACGGCAAACTAATTAAATTATGCCAATTCTGTCTGCCACTTACTTACGTTAAGTAACTTGAAAACAACTTCTTGCTCTTTATACGGTTGCACTAAAGGCGCGCTTCGGGAGTCGACTCTATAGAACTACATTGTGAAAGAGTGGGGCCACTGACCAGTCTGCTGTATGTGATGCATCTGGAGTGAGAAGGGGATGTTGTATTATTTACACAGCAAGACTTTCAAATACCAGATGTAGAAAAGCACTTCAATAACCCTGTCATCACTTTCTCAGACTAAAGCTCAGTTTTTGCCGTACACCCAGCTCATCAAATGCTCCGTCTGTGCTGTGATGTCTTTGGGTATCAAAGCAATGTCTTCTACTTTCTACTCTCTATACTTTAAGGCGAGCAACTGTCTCATTCTCTGCAATTCTTTGGAAAAAAGATATTAATCTCGCCTTTTTAAAAAAAAAAAAAAAAAAAAAAAAAGTATGTTGCCTTTGTGACGAGAACACAACTCTTTTCACTGTGTTTACATGCACTTACCTAACCTGCCAATAATTGACATTCTGCTGTAATCTGATGAAAATGAGAAGCTTGGTTTTCTTCCAGGCCCTCAGCGCCTACAGTCCACCCACAGGTCATTTTAATTAATGTGCCTGATTAGACCTCTGAGGACAGTGTAGGTGTGGACTGACTGCAGCTTTGTTGCACCTGTGAAGTTGGAAAAGTTACACCTTGATCATCTCACGTAGTTTGTTGACCTCAGAGGGGAAAAAAAGCTTCACTTCATATAAATATCCTATAAAAACAAGTGTTCTACATCTGACTGAAAAATTACTTTCTAGTTGATTGTGTAGGGAGCTATTTTGACTAGAGCGTCCGTATGGCTTTGCTTTTTTACATTTTACATATTCAAGATCTGACTACCACTTTGGATCTCTGGCACTTATCCCTTTAATAATGTATGTTCTATTCTGTGTCTGTACTAAATGTCTCGTCTGTCTGTAACTGTGTTTTATCGATTAGATTACTGGTGTGCTGCAAACAACAAAATACCTTTATAAAAACCTGTAATATTCTGGAGGCAGCAAAAATAGTCATAGAAACTGTAATTTGCTGTAATCAAATTGCAGTTTATAGCCTGAATTTTACATGGGAGCTTGTTTATTTTTTGTTTTAACCTTTAAATCTT
>OMLP01019005.1:0-10271 GCA_900302685.1 Spondyliosoma cantharus
TAATTTTATATCCCGATAACGATATATCCCGTTACGTTATTTTCGTCTTCCATTGCGCTCTCCTCCGTCTCCGCCATGCTGCTTTGCCACTGTTTACTCCCGAGCGACCAATGCTGTAAACGAGTCCTTGCGGGTGACGTAAAAATGCTACCACAAAGCAGTAGCGTTGCTGCAGTTACATTCACCTTCATACAATGAACTTGTTTTGAACTCAAAATTTGGATATCCAACGGTCATTCCGACATTGAGTTGTGCTTTACACGGCGTGTTAAATCACAGCCGTAGTGTACGTTAAGGTTAGTGTAGCAACAGTGCTAAACAAGTAGCCTACACGTTAAAATTACGATATAAACAACAGAGGGTTATATCGTACGGTAGCCATTTTTATATCGCACTACGATATATATCGTAATATCGTACTGCTCTATTTTCAACTAAAACTATTACATATTGCCCCTTTAACTTGCTGAAAAGCATGAACGCATGTTGTGTGTAAAATCCGACTCTCAACAATTACGAACCACATTAGCCATTTTCACCTGAGGCTAAACTCTACAATGAGGAGGCGTTGTCAACTTTGGAGTTCAATTCTGAGAGAGTGCAGCAGAGTCATGTTTATGATGTTTACCACATTCAGGAACTCAGCTGCTATGTGAAACCCTTATTTTTATAGATAACAGCACTTTTGTAATGCACTTCAGACCGTTTTGTTTTCTTTTGTGTTTATTTTCTGAAGTGGGTCACAGATACTGAAAACATGATGAAAAAGTAGCCATGTGCAGTAATATAGAATGTTAAGGATGCCAAACGCTGAGATGAATCAAGACCATCAAGAATCTTTGTGAAGTTGACTCATCCGAGGATTCAGACTTCTATTAGTCAATCAAGAGAAAACTAATAATGCCAGCTATTTTGATCATTGATAAATCAGTCATTTGTCAAGAAAAATATTGCAGTTTGCAGCTTCTTAAATGTGAGGATACTAAATAAAGAGTCTAATAATTAGGTCTTTTCTTCTTTTTTTTACATTTTTATTTTTATTTAATTAATCATGAAAATACTCATCAGCTGTAGCTTTAATTACGTCACGTAATTACGTCAGCACCTCTCTTTCAATGTCATGAAAACTACGTATAGAAAAGTACATATGTGGAGAAATACCCACTTGTAATACACAGGTTGAGACTGATATGTGACTCAGACTGCAGATGCACTGCAGAAGACTGCGCTGTCAAAATAAAAGTCCCCCATATGGGCATCCTTGTGGCTCACTTGGCACATGCTTCTGGTAGAGGAGCTTTTGTCGTATGTGATACTCATCAATCTTAACCTTTTTTGTCAAACGGAAAAACCATACAGTAAAAAAAGTTTTTTAATTGCATATTCAACAGTATTTTCAGACTTTTATAAAAGTGTACAGACATATGCTGATGCTGTTAGGCTGTCTTGTGTATGACTTTTAGTCTATTGTATCAGCAATTGAAATTTAGGCGAACATTAACTTCCTCTCTTTAGTGTAACAAGAAACTTCGTACTGTCAGGATGAATTGTATTTATTTCAGAGTCTGAAATCAGAAGAAGCCTCACCCAGTTAGTGTGTACTTCTGTTTGCTGTACTTTGCATATTACTGATTCATATACAGCTGGATTACTTTCCATCCAGGGACTAAAACGGTTGCTTCATTATAGAGTTGTTTGTCTTGAGTGTGAAACTGTAAACATCAAAAATAAAAGCCCCTATAAGACTTGACTCAATTGGCCCTGAGTCCTGCTATGCTGAACGTTTTTATGTTTTCTTTGTTGCCACTTCCTCATTTCTTCACTGCTGGGGTACTGATGATGCCCCATTACAGGCACAGCCGTGTTATGTAATGGTACATAAACAGTTGAAGTTGTCTGGTCTTGGATTTGATATGATTTGGTGAGAGAAAGTGTTGGTATGTCAAAATACGGGACTGTCATGCACAGATCAGCCCTTACAAAGTCAGGTTAGTTAGCTACCGAAACATTATCAAACTAGCAGTGATTGTTTTATGATTATTATAGAGAAAATAACTATAATACATTGAAATGACAATTCTCATAACCCTCTGTTTTAAGTGTGCCTCTGAAAAAGGCTACAGGGCTACACACTTCACCTGACCCCTCTATCCCAACAACAATTGGGACACCCTACCCCGAGATGTGAACATGCATATCCGAGCGGTAGGGCTAAGTGAAAGGGGCAAGGGATGTATTGGGATTGGTCCAAAGACATGGTCTGTGCTGTTTTGTTGTTGTTTTTAGTGTTGGCATGCCCCTGTACGTCTGCATCAAAAATCGGATGTATTTGCGTCACAAGTTTCTAGGTAAGATTGACTTGTGCACCTGTTCTCCTTGGGCATTTGATCAAGCCTTGCCTCTGAAGCTCTCAACTTGCCTTATCATGTCTCAGGCTGAGATAAACAGAGATGGCTTTGTTTTTACTGTGCTGCTGAAGGAAACCTACTGCTCTTAAACCTGCCAGCATTCCTGCCAGAGGCAAGGAATGGCAACTATTCGATCCTCAGATGAGTTAGTTACCCTCACTGCCCCACTTGCCCATGCTTCGTGTGAGTGTAAACTTTTCTGCCTCTAATGGATCTTTTATTGACATTCTTGTTTTACAGCTAACCCTGTATAGGAAACGCCATCCTCTACCCGGAGCTGATAAACGTCAGTCAGTCATGTTAATGTAGAAGGGGAAGTTTACATAGGCGCTGGTTGCATAATCGGTGGCAGAGTGAGTTGAAGCCCTCATTAGCATTCTGTTTTATACAATACGATATACTTTTATCTCAGTCCAGCGCTCAGCCCTGCAGGGCTTAACCTTGCTTACATCAGTAGTTACAGTATATACTGCATACTGTTTGCTTTGTAAAGCAGGGAGAACAGGAGGAGGGGCTTAACTATGCATTCGACTTGTTTTGTGTTGAAGTCAGGCGCTCAAACAAGTTCTTGGCTTTGACGATAGATCCAGAGGCTTAAACAAGATCATGTGTGTCAGGAGCAGTGCTTTAACCAGGCTCCTGAGCACTACTCAATCATGTTGTGGTTTCCAGAAATCTCCCCCCAGTGCCAGTTTTTCTTGGAAGTTCTACTTGGGGCACCAGATGGTGTCCTAATATGGTTTTGACTCGTTGTTTCTGCTTCCTACAATGTAACGCGTACATTTGCAGCTGACAGGAAAGAGTAGCTGCCCAAACCGTCATGACTCAACAGAACTGTCTTTACCAACTTTGAAGCAGAAGGCGACCTAGCCCCAATCCCAGTGTCCACACTCAGATTAACAGACTTTGAGGGGCGTTCCTGGTAAGTCACAATGGTTTACGGCCGTCCCATTGCCAAATCCTTAAGGACAGGAAGGCTCTCTTGCGGGCATTTTGAGTCCTTTATGGCCACTTTCTGTAAGTCCGCATTTCTGCAGGCTCTGCCTAAGGCAATTACCCACAGTTCGTATTGTTGTAACATTAAACACAGGATTGCCATTGGTTACCAGGAGATTTTTTTTTTGACAATGATAATATGGATACTTCTATTATCATTTTACAATGCAACATTTTTTTCACAAACATATGTTTTAAATCATAGGGGTGTAACGGTACACAAAAATCTCAGTTCGGTATGTACCTTGGTTTTGAGGCCACGGTTTGGTTCAGTTCTCTGTTAAAGCTGGGGTTGGTAATTGTGTTCACGAAGCACTTATTGTTATATTTGTATAAAAAAAAAACAATGAACATCCATACAGCAATCATCAAAATCGTGACTCTTCTCTGTTCTGTCGCATCAGTGATGAAAGGAACTTCCGACCAATATCAGAATCATTCGTCATATTCCGCAAAAGACTTAAGACTCATTTGTTCAGACTTCACCTCGACCCACATACATGACAAATGTACTTATTGTAAGTTGCTTTGGACAAAAGCGTCTGCTTAATGCCCTAAATTTGAATGTAAAATATCAAATGCTTTGGGGGAAAAAAAAGAACCCATTGTCTGTGGCTGCGACAGATGTGTGAAAGCTTCATCCAATCAAGTTTAGTGGACCATGATATTGTATGGACAGCCTACCTGTCCATCAAGCTGTCCTTACCTGCCCACCCTGCGCTGACACCACCCGACACTCATTGCGCATGACGGGAGTCTACGCAGCGCACTACTGGAGCTGTGGTGGAGTGAGCTCATTGTATACGGACAAGAATGGCGGAGAAAGAACAGCCATAATTTCTAACTCTCAGAAGACAAAACAAATAAAAAGAAGTTGGATAGCACAAGAAGTGAAACGGGTCTGCACTGGCTTTTCAACGATGGCAGCAACTGATCAAGTCGAAGGCCTGAAAACGGACGGCATGGTGTGTCTGCTGGACAGGTAATGAGCTGGTTTGTTTTGGTTGGGAGAAATTAGTTATTACTCTGGATTATGTAGTCAACATAGCTAAAGTTAGCTGCTTTTGTTGCTGTCGTTTGTGTTAGACCAACAGTAACGATAGCAGCTTGTAGCTTACATTAGCTAGCTAGCTATGATAGACTATTGACCTATGATACATATTTACATGTAACATTACCTTTTACACACAGGCCAACGTTTACACGTACTGTGGATCCAATCCGTATAGCAGTGTTCACACGTGCACTGATACCCTGGGATGTTTGGACATTAGCCAGACGAGCTGTATGTGAGAGGTGGACTAATTCTTGTGTGCTACACGTGTGAAAGGCCAAGTCCACTGTTCGGAGGTCATGGGAAGATTGCGTATATCTTTAAATATGGTTTGCATTATATTTATGAGCTGAGGTCGTTAAATGATGTTCATTTATATAGACTTTGAACTGGACATTTTTCAGATGTGCTGATGTAGCCTAGTTCTGTGTGCTATAGTTATGAGAGGGAAGCATCAACTTCCTGCCTTTGTAATGTTAGTTCACAGCAGAACCATGCCCGGCTGTTCCCACAATCTCTGCAGAGTCTCTCTGACAGGTGAATGTAACTTGACACTGATAGCAGCATGGATCAGACCACTCTTATTCATGTAGTATGTATCTTTGATGGATACATTTCGTATATACATGTGTCTTTCTTTCATATCAAGTTGGTTTGCTTTATGTGCATGAATGTGATTCTTAGCACCGATACAGTAAAAAAAAAAAAGGAATGGCATTAAATTAGCTGCACCAGGAAAATGCTTCAAGTACTGGTCCTAGCTAGGGATGTAACGGTATGAAAATTTCACACCGTGGTAACAGTGACCAAAATTATCACGGTTATCGGTATACCGCTGTATTTTTAAAATGTCTTCAAAATGTTGAAAAAACACTGATAAACTTAAATAATTTCCCCAAGATTTATATTTAGATAGATTTATTATGTATTAAAATAGTCCAAATCCAAAACCTTAACAAAACACTGCAAAATCAACATTAAATAAGTATAAAAGAATGTATCAAAACTGTGCAAAATAGGTCATTGTTTTTTTGTGATGAGGGCGCATAAGCAGCCTGTTTTTGAAACGCGTCCTTTAATGTCTGCGTTACAGAGGTAGAATGAGATGTACTGGCAGCAGCACTCGATTGGCCAGCAGAACCTCTCTGTGAAAAAATGAATAGAAAATGTCATTATTAATTATTACTGTCATTGTTTCTTAATACTAAGGGTGCAACAAACAGATCACAAAACTCACAATTTAGATCATATCACTTTTGTGAGAAACAGGTTGGATAATTTTTTAAATCAAAACAAAAAGGATTATTGTTGTTAAATTAATTATGAATACTCTACTTTGTCTCTTATCTCTTTCTAGACACTTCTAGACACTCCGGTGAATGGAGCTCAGATGAAAGTCAGTTATGCCACTATCTGATCAGTTTATATTAGTGACAACAGCAGCACCAGAAAACTCGACACGCACATACATCATACACCCGAGCTTAAGGTTAATTTACCTTGCATTCAGTTCCTGCAGACAGGGCTGCAATCCTCGACCAGCTGTCCCTGAGCATTCTTATAATAACCAAAATACGCCCAGACTTCGGGTTTGGTTCTCTTTGAAGGCGGAAAAATGCCTTAAGGGCCTCTACCATCACGTCCTCCCTCCGCCATGTCTTCTTCACTACATAATAAGCGCACGTTGCACGCTGCGCATGCGCTGCGAGTTTTCCACTCCATGGTTATCGACCGCGGTGGTTACCATGGTAATTAAAACTTAAGAGGTAACCTTCACCGTCAGGAATTTTGCCATGGTTTACCGTGACACCGGTAACCGTTACATCCCTAGTCCTAGCAGTCACATGTCAGCCTACTGCTTGACACTATTACATATTTGTGAGAATTATCTTAAGAAAATAGACTTTGAATTTCGATTCATGGTCTGACTGTCAGCTGACCACAGTAGAAGTTGCGAAACACTGACCATAATTGTTGCACACAATGCACCTACCAACCCCTTCAGATAATCGCATAGCAACAGTCCTGTGTTGTCTTTGGGAGAATTAATACAGTTTTTTTATGCCCAATAAATACATTGAGATATTACTTTATATCCTGTAAAAACATTTAGTTCTCCATCCGTATCCATTTTTCTGTAATAATTATATCTTTTGCAAAGAGGATGACTTTTCAGTTACATGAATTGAAGTGTTGGACAAGTAAAGTTGTAAAGTAATATGAAAGTTTTACTAAGCTGGAAGTCCTTACTCTTAGGCCTGGTACTCCAAGGTGTACAACAAAAAGTCCAGCAACTAGAGCTTTTACACACGAAGAAATGCATAGTTAAAACATGAAAAACTGGTAGATATGAAATGACTGTAAATGGCACACATCTGATGTAACAGAGGCTACTTGGCTAACCCTGGTTGATGTCAGGAATATTTGTGAATCCATAAAAAGGAATGCGATGTTGTGTTATAATGAATTTAAAGTAATTTCAAGGTCCTTTAAAAGCTGTATTTACTGTCATATATGTCATTTTGCTGTTCGTTTCTACAGGAATCACTGCCAAAACAGTAGAGGATTGTGACAGCACCGACATCAGCAGCCTAACCTGTCGGCCAAAACCGTCAAGATTATAATCAGTCAAGAAACCTCTGGACATCCTTCCTGTATATAGTTGTTTACGCTAATTGTGTATTTTATACATATATATATATTATAAAGATAAATGGTATACTATTTTTGTTTTATTTTTTTATATTTGTTCCAAAAAATTCAATAAACAAGAGTCTTACCTAAATCTTTTTCCTATTTGTTAAAGTAAACAGCATATCTTTGGGTTTTGGACTTTCTGTGAGAGAAAACTTAGAGGAATAGATTTGCGCTGCAGGAAATCATAATGGTCATTTTCTCACTTCTCACATGAGGATGCGCAAACATCCCTTCTCAGGATCATTCTAGATGTCCAACTGCTCGGCCAAATATTCAGTTTACGTTAAGTTTTTATTATAAGTAATCATTTTCATGCATACTTTTTGATGGATCTTGCTTCTTTTGTCCTACCAACAGTCCAAAACCTCAAGTCATAAATTGCAAACAAAAGCAGCAAATGTTTACTATTTTGCTTGTAAAATTGCTATGGCAATTAATCAATTATCCATTCCATGAGTGGGGGTATACTTGGTCTGCAGTGATGGTTGGGTGGGTGGTGTACGTCAAATGTCCGGAGTTCTTGCAATATAATATTGAACAAGTTTTCGAGACAATGATTCAAATGCGTCGTCAGTAGAATCTTGTGATTGGTTTGCCTTCTCCATGGGAATGCGTAACCCTTTTATGTGGTTGTCCCTGCAAAATTACTGCTTTCATTCACAACACAGCTGCAACAGCATTTTCCCTGAAATATTTACTCTGTCTCGAGGTGGAAAATTGGTGGTACGGAGTTCCCTGAACACAGATCCCTGCTCCCATTCACACATGACCCCATGCAGGAAATGTACCGTAACATGGCTGCATGTGTGAAAGGAGTGTTAGAAACCCATTTCTTGTGGGTGTCAAAAAAATAAGTTTATGCCCTCTACACATACACAAATTTTACCTCTAATCATGTTGAAGTAAAAAGAAAGCACTTTTGGAAACGGTTTATTAGTGGGAATTGACCTTTTAAAAAAACAATTTGAACAAGTTCAGCAGGCTAATAATGGGCCCTAACTAGTATACAACAACAAATGTGTATGAAATGCTGTGTTGTAGTGCTGTCGAGTGTGTTTTTTCTGCACTGTCTGAAATCTCTGGTGAAGCAACAAGGGTGTAGCCCAGAGAGTCCATTCAGGGTTTGTACTTTATAGAGTGAGAGATTCCTCTGGGCACAGGCCTATTGAAAACTCCTGTTAGGGAGGAAAACTGTAGGAGGGTCTGTGTGTGACGCCTCGTCCAAATTAAACACACATTTGGTGGAGGGTGAAGCTGAGGTTGACGCAGTTTTTTGTTCTTCTTTTTTTTTTTTTTCTTGTAACATTTGGTTATGTAAGCACGCTGGGGGGGGCACATAACGAGGTCTATTAGGGGGAGAACGAGACTAATGAACGATTACTGACAGCTGAAATCTGCATTCTTTTGTAATTTATTTCTCGAAGTCATGGGTGTGTGCCTATCTGAACTCACGGACTGACACCGTTTGTATCTTCGTCAACACATGTCTGCCTTGTTCATTGTGAGATGTATGTATGTGAGACACTGCCATGTCTGTCAGAGGATCAAAGGCAGTAGTGTATGACAAAGGATGTGAGTGACAGTGTTGTATAGCAGCAGAGGTATGGGGAACATTCCCTCGCCGGTCCTGCCTGCTGATAACGATCTGCTGAGTGCTTCCTCTGGCCCTGCGCACACAAAAATTAGATGGTGTTGAGGAACAGAACATCATGTCCTCAGTGGTAGGCTATAGGCAGCGTTATCTGATGTCCTGGCCTCTTGAGCACACCTCACGAAACATTTTAATGTTGGGAAAGCTTGGCAGTGCCCTCTTGTGTAGAAACCAGTTAATGGTGACACTTTCTCAAAAATGTTCTCAAAAAAATCTTTGACATTTGAGCGCTGCAATTGTTTTGTTACTTGCCAAAAGGATACATCTGATATAAAGTCGTGTTTGGGCAATACATTTTGAAGCCAACAACTAAATTACATGGATTTCCTATACATTTTGCACTGACATTCATGGTTCCCAGAGGATGAACTCTCACTAGCTTTCTTTACACTTTAAAATAACGAAGTAAAAAAGACGATAACGTATCTAAACTGGTGCGTGATGTGGGGGTTTTCTACCTGGTTAAGAGGGTTACTTTAAAAATGTATTCCGATAGTTATTAATTTCCTGTTAAAGAATGTAGTAACATTAATGTAATGTTAAGTAACGTAATCCAAGTATCACAATATGAAAATAATTTAACTTGATTACTTTTGGACTACCTCAGTAGCAAGCACATGTAAATATAGTCGAGAGATTAAATATCATAATATTTGAATCTGAAGTATAATAATCCAAAGTATATTTGGTTTCACTCAAGACCAGAGTGATGTATGAGACTCGTGGATCATTTGAATGTTTGTATTGCACTTGCATGGTTACAGATTAGTAGATCATTCTTTATTTTTAAATTGTAATCCTGGTAGTAATCCCCCATTTTCACTAAATGTATCTGTAATCTAAATACATATTTTATTCAATAACTTTTCTGGAATACAGTCACTTTTTTTGTATTCTAAGTAATCCCGTTACATTTATTGCGTTAAACCGCAAATGATCATAAACAGCATTGTGATTGGTTCTGTAGTGGATCAGAATCTGACCTCAAGTAAACTGTGGTGTATCAAAATCTGACCTAAAGTAACCCATGAGATCATGCCCTTATTAGGAAATGATTAATGATGCTGGCTCAGCAGCTGGGATGCACCTGCTACTAATACAGTAGTCTGTGTTTACCAAATTGTCAGAACCACGCTTAACTGTGGGCTGCGGGAGCTGGGAATGAGATAAGGAAAAGAAGGTCGCTGCCGAAAGACACCCACTGCTCCAAGATGGGAGGGGGCCAGGAGGGGGATGTCTGGCACCTTTTTTTTAGGAAGCTTTAGAGAGTTATCCACCAGTAAGATGATGTAATTGTCCTTGAGAAAAGAAGGTGGACCCATGGATCAGAACTGTATATAAGCCCAGAGCATCAGACAGAGAAGTCAGTTTCTCCCGGGAGAGCTCACTGCATGTATCCTGTTTTTTGATTAAACACTTTGGACCTGAAGACCAGCTGTTTCATCCTTGATTTCTCACTCCACCT
>OMLP01019011.1:0-20767 GCA_900302685.1 Spondyliosoma cantharus
TCCTTGGAGACCTGCCACCTGGCTGACTGCTTGGACAGAACCGGAGTCGAACTCTTGGACGGCTTCGAACTCTCTGGAGGAACGAGACAGGCAGGGAGGAAGGAAAGTTGTTAATACTGTAGCACAGGCAGACGCTGCCAGGTGTGTTTCCAAACCTGCAGGGCAGAACTTCTGTCTCCCCCATGTGGCAGTTAGGTTTCTCTGCTATGAGCTCTGCTATAGTTGCTGTAGGCTACTCCTACACAATGGTTGTTCCCCTCTTCAGTTCTACAACTGATGAAAAAAAAACTATGCTACTGGTGTGTCAGTGCAAAACGACGCAGCGGTCGCTTCATTTCTGCTCGACTTCTGGGTCATTTTAGCGTTGCTATGTTTTCCTCAATCTCGTTTCGCCATGTTTTATTTGTTTTGGTCAGCATCTAGCCCAGGGGTCTGTCAGGGGAATGCGTGTCCATATAGTGTGTGGGGTGGAGTTTCTGAATGAGCACTGATGGGATGAGTGTGTTTGTTTGGCTGCAATCCAGCTTTAAGAAATCATAATAAAGGGCTGAATCAACATAGCTGACTGCACTAATGTTTCTCTTTTTTTAAATGTCTAAGCTACAGTAGCGACTATCAGCACACGACGTCCAAAGTTCATCGGTGTCATGTCAGTATTTCCCTGTGGTATCAGACATGGTATCGAACATATCGATATTTTTTTCTTATCGTAGTTAGAAATTCCAGTGTCATGACAACACCGACTAAAAACAAACTGTTTGAGTCACATTGAAGAAACAGAGTTTTCTTTGACTCTAATCTTTCCAACATCTTTATATTAGCCTGATCCCTGCTAACAACATTAGCACAGTCCTACCCTTCATGCCAAACCTGACCTGCAGAGGTTCCTGGCTGCTGCCGCTCCGCCTCTGCTTGTTGAACGATACTCAGATAGGACCTTCTCCTCCTCTCTTCCCTGTCCTCCCTTGTCTTTGTCTTTTCCCTTTCCCTGGTTCTCCTCCTCCTCCTCACCCTATTCCTGGCCACATTATCGTCTGCTTTGCTCCCTGCTCTGTTCCCTACTCTCTCTACTGGAATGAAGAGGGGAATCATTTTGTTACCATTCTCTTATCAAGAAGAGACAATTAACCATAACCACACAACATCCTCTGAAGTATTTCATTTTTCTATTAATATGTACCGCAAAAAAGTATGACTGCCAACCAGAGACTAAAATGGGTTTAAAGGTTGGATCCAGCAGGTGTTACCAGACCCCCCATTATTACCTGCCAAGGCCTTGCATGTGTCAGGGGTGTTGGAGATGTCCAGCAGTGAAGCCATGGACAGGTTGTGTTCTGCTGAAGGCCTTTTGCGTGGCGGAGGGAAGGGGGAGATCTCCGTCTCCTTGGTGAGCTGGGCCAGCGTGTCCTTCAGACGTCGACGCTTACGATTGCTGCTGGGGGTGCTGAGGGACAGCAGGGACACCGCCTTCTTCATGGCTGGGCTGTCATTCTGAAGCACAGCGGGACAAACAAATAAGTATTAATGTGAGTTGTTTTTTTTATTAAAGAAAGCAACTGCAATAAGTACAATTATGTAGTGGACATTGTAGTGGACACATTTGAAATGTCACAGCAGAAGAAAAATCCTGCAGGAAAGAGTTTATGAAGTACAGCTGCAACAATTAATTTATTAGATCTCAACTATTCAGAAACCTTTTTTTTGTATTTGATTAAAAACAGAAAAGCAGAAAAAAAATGTGCGTGTTTCCTCCTCTGTGACAGTAAAGTGATGATGTCACGTTGTGTTTTGGGGAAAAACCAGTTGGCGTTTTCCAGCATTTTACAGATCAAATAACTGATCTATTAATCAAGAAAAAATAATCTGCAAATTATCGACCATGAAAATAATTGCTACTTAATTAAGTGTTACTTGCAGCACTATTAGGAAATCCTCAGAGGAAGCGATCATCTCGGGTTGACTCAGCAGCGTTAACGCATCAGTTTGGTCAGAATGATCACACTCATAAATCTTGATCGTAGCTGGACGTTTCACTTGGTTACAACATTTTTCACCACTTCCAGAGTAATGGATGGTGAAAAGGTCTGCTAAATTATTTTTAACTAAAGGAGACAAGAAACAATTAAATCACCTTCCTGGCTAAAGTGGAATTGCCAGAATAAGGGTCTTTGGTTTGGTTTCAAATGAATTAACTTAATTAAATGAATTAACTCGAAGGTAAAAGACATTTAAAAAAAAAAGTATTGAAAAGGGAATGAGAGCAACATAAATATAAGAGCCTGGTGTTCAAGATTAAAGTGACAAAGTGAATTTAAGGACACAGTTAATCCAGTGCCGAGAGAAGGGAAGGAAACTTCTTTGTGTTGCCTTCGTCTCATGTATTCACAGACAATAACCTTTAATACACTCACCTTCTCGTAGAGGTACATAGACTCTCCGGCCCGGGCGTCCATCTGAATGCTTCCCCAGAACCACTGTGACAGAGGAGAGAAACGTTTTTTATACTGACTGGATTAGGACGGAGGTAGGTAGGCAGAAAAGTCTTCATACTATAATGACAAACAAACATATTTGAAAACGCAGGAGCGATAACGAAAAGGCTGCATCGATCGTGGGGCTACAAGTACAGCTAAACCACCGCGCTAACTCCGTTCAAATTATTCATCCTGTGGAAGGCGAAATCTATTATTGATCCTCTCTCTGACAGCACAGACAGAGTAGACACGGCATCGACTGAGGTTTAACCTGAAAGGAATGCTCATCAGATGATGATTTGGCATTCTGTTCAGGAGGAAAAAACCGAGGGGATTCTTTATTTTCCTTCTTCCCCACTTGTGTCCATATCGTCCTGTAGCCAAACCTCAGAGTATATCGATTACTCTGTTATGTCAAGATAGTACTTGACCATGATCACAGAGGTGTCAAACTAGAGTTCAGAAGCAGCACTGAAATGATCTATACTTTTTCCAAACAACATAAAGGCCTACCTCCTGTTTGACTGCAAACAGTTTCTTGGCGGGGAGAAACGGCAGCTCCTTTACTGAGTTTTCCTCCACCACCATGTGTGTACACCTCTCATCTCCAACCTCAAGATACTTGCCACCTTAGACACAGAAAAACAGGAAGATGATGATGAAATATATACACATACACATTTTTGATGGATGCAACGAATGTCTGCAAACGAATCAGACTGCACTCTTAGCAAACCCAAACAGCAGATTTCTCAACATGAAGAAAAGAGTTTTTACCACCTTTCCTATCTTAAAAAGAGTCGACAGATCCCTGTGTGCTGCAGCACTGACCGTGTTTAAGAGTCCTCTCCTCCATGTTGGCCTTCTCTTCGTCTGAGAAACCTAAAAAGCTGAGGATGCAGTCCTGGAACGGAGGCACTTTGTACTCCGTTCGAAACTCCTCGTCTCCAGCGTGGAAGGACCTGAACACATGAAGGTCAGAGAAACAAGGTTAGTATGAAACCGCTCCATCATTTCAACAACTAGGTTTGCATTAAAGGAACATTAACAAACACAATCATGACTTTAAGTTAATCCATTAACTTTTCTCTTGTGTCCTTTTTTCTTTGCACTAGTTGTCTCAGTCAGAATAAGGTTATTGTAAAGTTGCTGTACTGTCTCATTAAGCACTGACGCTAACCTCGGAAAGAACCTGAAACATACAAGTGTTACCTCGTTAGCAGGAAGAGACACTTCTTACTTCGGCCTGCCATCAACAGCTGAGTGAATGCGACAGTCAGCACCAGATAAAAAGGAGGAGAGGCTATCCAAACATTTTGTGTACTGGTCTTTGCTAATGATGAAAAGTGAGTTACAGGCAAACCTTTGAGAGTCTATTGCCAAACTCGACATAAGAATTCCTTTGGTGTGGCCAAACAACTTTTCACATTCACAAACTCCATTTTTCTTTAGTTACATAAGTTAGTGGTTACTTCAAGAACTTGTTGAGTCTTTGCAATTGTTTACTTACATGTCATCTCTCCTCTCCCAGGCTTTGTGAATCCACGCTGGAGTGAGGATGGGCGTCCCCATGCACACTGCCAGCTGAGGCCACGAGAAGACATGGTGCAGAGAGAAGAGGAAAGCAAAACACAAGTGAATAAATGTGCAACCAAGAGATGAAGCAGATATAGTAACAGAAAGGAGGGCATGACATTTATATATGCACAATTTTTATAACAATAATAGTGCCACTGTCGATGCTCACAGTGCAACAATCTGTGTTTTTTCATCACTGCCGATCGCCCTGCCACTCACAACCACGACACAAACAGTTTCCACTTCAGGCGCAATACCAAAACAAGTATGAAGAAGCTCCGTGGTTGAAACACTTCCTTCCCCCCCTTTTTTTTTTTTTTTTTTAGTTAGCATCAAACTTTCAAATGGAAAACAGTCGAGGCTGCCTGTCACGAAACCAACAAGCTCTTTCTACTTTTTATCTTGTGGAACAAAATACAGCCGCCACAAGAGGTGGTGAGGTGAAGGCACTAACTAAGAGAGGAGGGAGAGGAAAGCAAAGAAAAGCAAAGAAAAGCAAAGCAAAGCAAAGCAAAGAAAAGAAAATCATTGCTTGAGATGATTGAAAGATGTGAAGCATCAATCATTTGTTAATCCATCCAGACAGAAACCAGGAAAAGGGCGAGTGTCAATCTATTCATCCATCCATCTATATCTACGTATCCTCACGGAGGACGGCGTGTACCAAACTCAGTTTGAAAAAGGGATTCAACTGGGAATCAAATGACCACTTCACGACAGCAGACCCAGACGACGGTATTCAAGCTGGGCTGAGAGGAACTTTCCATAATGTCCTGCTCATTCTTTTCACTCGACCATCAGAGGAGGATTAGTGTCACAGGGTTCCAACTGTCCAAACATAAAGTGCTGCCGTCCCATTGTTTTGTTGTTTTTAGGGTTTTGGGTTTCATTTTCATTTTGGCTCCTTCAATTTCAGCTGCACATTGATCTCTACTTTCAGTATGCATTTCTGTGCCAGCACTAATCTGATATTGATGGATTGTTGAGATTTTAAGCAGCGTTGCTACAATTCTTCATGCGCTGACTTCAGCACCGCTGAGCCAATGCATTTCAAATACTGCACAAGTTAAACAAACATTCTCTTACTATAGAAAAATGGCCTGTACAACATCCTAAAACATTAAGATACGAACAAGAATGAAAGATTTATTTATTTCAGTGATTAAAATTTCAATATTTTAGACTAGAGAAATATTAATTATTAATAATTCCTTTCGAAAGGGGTTTTCATTTGGGAAATTTTAACAATCAAAAAATACATATCTGATTGTATCATTAAAACCTGGGATGTGCATTGTATAATGCCATATTGTTTCATAAAAATATATTTTACCACTTTAGTCCAGCCCATCTGCAAAGTGGTGTCAGTGTGAGACATCCACTGGACAAAAAGGCTGCAAGATCAGAGTTAACAAAATAAATGTAAGAATGTACAAACCCTGTATTTTTCTCCATGAGTCGAGTAGGCGATGAGATGTGAAACCTTGGTGCTGAAGTCTTTCCGGATGGTCCCTCCCATGTGATGAGCCAGATTCACCAGGTTTTTCTAAATGTGAAAAATAAAAACACACCAAGCACAAACTCAACACAAAGAGGGAAATGGTGTAAATATCAAGTTGGAATAAACCGAACAGTGCTAATGGGAATGTAGATGTGCACAGACTCTACATCAAGCCTTAATGAATCATCACACCTCATAATAGCTAAATTTGGTAATTAATCCACAGTAATCAACAAAACCTAATATTAGCCGCCATTTTCTTCCACCAGCAGACGACTTTTATTGTCAACGAATTCCTATAGCTTTCCTACGATTCCAGTAGTTGCTCTTTTCTTTAACAGAAACAGGCCGAGCTGACAAGATATGGACATACTTTGCAACATTTGGTCAGCGGATCAGTTTTAACACTGCAAGGGGGAAGCGGAAGCCTTGCTGTGGCATCACGCCTTCCAACCCAGTAGGTAGAAACTCTATTACTGTGTCCCGCGGCAAAATGCTTACCCACGAAAACGTCATGTCAATGCAACTCGAAAAGACAAGTCTATTGTTTAGATAAGCTTGAGTTCTAATAACAAAAAGTAGCATTAAGTTCGAATTATGTTTCATAAGTTCTAGCTGCATGTTCGTAAACTCACCATTTCGTCTTTGTCCCTGAAGCCGGTGAAGCACAGCGACAGGTTCAGCATTGTGGTGCAGTAGAGAGGACGACATGAAAACTGTAGAGGCTGAGGGAAGGGAAAGAAGAAGAAAAAGAAATGAAGACACTCAACTACGCTCAACACTACATTTGAGTACTTTTAGTGGAATTTTGTCTTTATATGCATATATACGCATAAATTACGTTTGTATGCCAGAAAAAGGCCTCATGTGGGTGAAAAGCTGTTAAATGAGCTGACAACACGCTCCCTGTTATCATGATGCATCTTTATGACGCTCTGCAGTGCTGCAGTCTGAACCTGCGTGTATGTGTACGCTGTCCTCAGCTGACAAATGTGCTGAGCACTCCGTCTTGTTGATAGCAGCCACAGTCGGGGCGTATTGTTCATGTTCGGCATTTGAATCCTATGTGAAGTCTCTGTCAGACAGATTGCACAGCAGGTAGAGGCGGCTCCTCTTCATCATCCTGTTCAGAGCCATAATGTAGTTTCTGCATCCTGCTTTCTGTAATCAAGGTTCATCGCAGCCTGTCTCTAGTGGGTCCTCCCCACATGACAAACAGGCAACATATTTCCCTGAGCTAGAATTTCACAGTGAAGCTGTAAATCTCTCCGGGTTGAAGAGGTTTAAGAATCCATACTTTACACCAAGATAGGGACGCGTATGAGATATTCTTTAATTACTTCTTGATTGTATCATTATGTCTCAGTTTGGTTTGTGACACACCTCACAATAAATGTTGCACCCCAATGACTCACCTCCTCCTTGGCAGCACAGTGCAGCACAACAGGAGGTCCAATGATGCGGTTGTCCCGCTTGTAGAGGTAGCTGTAGTCAGGAGAGTCAAAGTTTGTGAGGACGAACACCGTCTCGAACTCTGTGTTCTCTCCATCTCCGAACTCCTGGACGCTGTCCGTTATTATGCAGGGAGTGTTGATGTCCTGAATCGGAAGAATCACAACGTGGAGTGAAGGACTGGTAAAACAAATTTAACGTTCAGAAACACACAATTAATCAGCAAATTAACTGTGTGAATCAAAAGTTTGTTAGCCTTGTTAGTAAGGCTGTAGGACGTGTATTAGTTGATTTCATTATGAGCTAATGAGCAAAAACAAGAAGGGGTAAAAAAAGGAATTATTCATGAATGTTAGTTAACTTATCAATATTATCCAACTTTCAGAACTAAAATTAAAAATATGTAGTTTGATATTTAAATTTGCAATAAGCAGCCACTTGATGGCAAAACTTCACAGCTACTTAAGCATCCCATAATTTTGATACATTACAGCGTTATTCAGGTATTTTGCTGGTGAAAGTGAGTCCAATATTTACTCTAATTTTCACAGATCAAGTCCTGCAAGACCAAATATTTGTGTTCTTTTATTACAGACCTAATTCCTCACTGACATGTAATGTAAGAACACTGCATCGCGAGACGCACAGATCAAACAGTGACCAATTCAAATGAGAAGATTCGATGCTAGTAAACTGTTTTTAAATAATTTCAATGAAGATTAATATTCTTATTTTGTGAAATATATTCTTCAAGGTCAGGAAAGCATTTACTACGACTACAGACATCTTCAATCCATCAAGAAAAACAGGCGTAAGAAGCCTGCAGGAAGCAATCGTTCACTCTTATGTACAGTAGACCCAAATCATATTCAGCCAAACAGCTCTCTGCTGCATGAGACCGATCGATTAGACCCTCTCAGATGAGAGAATGCGTTACTCTAAAATTAGAGGCGAGTTGTTTGAATCAATGGCTTTGAGATCAGAAAGCAAACCATTAAATCAGAGCAGTTGAGCTGTTCAGGTGGGGTGAAATAACGTGTGCTACCTGTGAAGCTTCCCATAAAACAAATAACCTCAGAAAAAAACATTATCCAGTAGATGAGACAGGACACAGAACAAGTGCAGAGTTATTGGCAGAGTGACACATACAAAGTCAGAATTATATTTAGGTATGACGCGGTTAGAATTCACAATGCTTTAGAAACCTGTCTGTGAAAGAAATAATCTAACAATTTGTGAAATACAATAATTTGCTCTCATGCTAACGGTGAGATGAGAAGATCAATACACATTAAACTCTACCGTAGTGTAAAGACACTAGTGAATCTTTAAATCTTGTTTGTTCACTCTGCACATAAAAACAAACGTGATGAGCTCAATAAGGCCGAACTTCAGATCAGCAGATCACAACACGCTGATGTTGTGTGTAGCGTGTAGGACTGAACGGTATCCAGCTGTGAGGCAGCAGATTGAAACCAAAGCCCTCGTCTCACTCTATAGAACTGGACATGTTCTGTGAATCTGTGCGCTTTAGAGTCAGCGGTACTGTTATACTGTATTTATGAACTTGGGACAAAGCCAAGTTGTCTGTTTCCCCCTGGATCCACTGTTGCTAAATTAAGCTAGCACAGCTCCAGCTGACTCCAGCTCTGAGCAGATGAGGTCGAGATCGTTATCGCAGCTTCTCTTCTCACTCACAAAAAGCAAATTAATGTATTTTCTGAAAGTGTTAAACCATTTCTTTCACAGGAGATAGCACTCAAAAATCAAACCTCCTCAGGTGCATTGCTATGATCACGTTTCAATACTTCTTTCACGTGCAAATCAATTATCAGGGGACTGTTTGCAACTTTAACCTCTGTATTAACATCTAGCAATTGGCCATTTGCAAATGCCATGGAGGGAAAAAGAAAACCATAAATATGACTTGAATTTCAGTCCTCAGCCGAGGAACGTGCATTGACATTTGAGTGCAAATCTCTGTTAGAGAGCAATCCAGATAAGTATTAAATCACTTGTATTTAAATGTTCACCCACAAATCATATTCACCATCAGTGATTTGGCCATGCACAACGATTGGGTGAATTAAAACTCATGCAGCACTTCCCCAAGTTCCCATCAAAGTGTCAGACAGTCACACACAGAAGCAGACACTGTACTGTACCATATTGACTATAGATTTTATCATCATTTTCTCCTCGGCACCCGCCTCGCCTTCTCTTATCTTTACCACCGGTACCTCCATTACTCTGATGGCCTGTAAAAACCAACCAGCAGGAAGTGGATGTCAAACACTGGCATTTGAGAGGAGAGCAAAAGAAAAAGTAGGGGGAGGACAGAGGCTCTAGAGAGAATGAGAAATAAAGAAAGAATAAAAAGCAAAAGCCAGGGACAAATTCATACACATGAACCCAACACGAGGGGAAAATGAGAAGATAGTGAGGTTTAGGGATGCAGAAAGGAGGAGGCGAGGAAGAGAAGGGGCGGGGTCCGTGTCCTTGCAAAGTCTAAAGACAGTGACTTCAAACAAATATGGAGCTTCAGAGGGGGTAGTCTGGGGAGGAGAAGAAATTTCTGTTAAAAATTAATATAAAACTTCAAAGCCCCTGGGAGGGCAGAGGAGCGGAGGAAAGAAGAGGACAGAAAAGGAAGAGGACGGGAAGAAATGATGGGGGGGCTTTCTGAGCGTTGCATGAGCAGTGGCGGCGGGCGGTCGGGCAGGCAATCGGGAGCATTCTGATGGAGCTGTCGGCAGATGTCTTTGGATGTGGCTGCGCTGCAGATTGGCAGGGAGAAATAGATGATTTAAGCAGGAAGCCTTCAGAAGTGACAGGGCTCAGGAGACCTGCGAAGGAAGTCATTCTAGCAGCACTTAGTCTGCCGCCACGCCTCCAAATCACCTTCACATGGTGCTACTCAAAGACACGGAACTGTGCTGCCTCCTGGAGCGGACACAAATACACTCTGATAGACACAAACACCCCCGTGGAACAGTCCACATGTTTTGACAAGGTGTTATACTGTATGTTTCAACAGCCTGATCAGCTACATTTTTGTTTTGTTAAAAGGCTTTTCTTGGTTCTGTAGTGAGCTCCAAGCCGAATTTGTAATATCTATGTTAGCCTCATAAAAAGCTGGAAAAAGTCTACAAAAATGTCAAGTCCCTCCTTCAAACTATGGAGTGCTGATCACTCCCAGGGCTTTAAAAGTGAGGCCAGTGTTGGGACAGATGCAGAACGACTCAAAAGCAGAACAGACGTCCTGAATCACAGAAACAAAGAACTACAGATTGTGTAATTCTAATTGTTACAGAACCAAAGAACAGATCATGGCCATAATCAGCCTTACAAAAAATAAGTCAAAATAGTTGAATGAATAATGGTCATAAGCTGAATTTATGAATTTCACTGACAATGTTGATTAGTAGCAGATTCTATGATGAGTGGAAATGACCTGTGTGTGGTGATACAATTCACACATAATCAGGAATTGTTAATTCAAGTTTGCACAAGCTTGATTGATGGCAACAATGTGTAACTATTTCTATGAGGAACATGAAAATATGGGTGGTAAACCTGCGAGAGCAGATGAGGCCTTTTATTTTCTAAATTAAGAGAAAGAAGCTAAAAACAGACTGTTTTAAGACCAATGTGTCAGTGTATGAGAAATAATGTATTTCTTGAACATTAACGCATGTTAACATTTCCTAATAGAGCCTAAAAGTATGAAAGATTAACTAAGAAATGTATAAATAATAATAAATAATATCCCCCACTTGCAGACAGCATGGGTGAGGAGTCCTCAGAAAAATGGAAATTTTAACCTCTTTAATTTCCTGACAACTGGGCGACTCCATCTACTGCGGGAGCTTGTTGTTGCACAGCTACTAGTGCGCCCCGACATTAGATTGTTGTGTCAAACGCCAGATTATGTTTCTTCTTGAGTATAGAAATGAAATTAAATCCCTCCCATGACCAGATAATAGAAGCCAACCCAGATGAGATTTCCATTTTTATCGTGCTGTGTCGGTGTCCTGCCTGTAATTAGATCAATTAATCTCCTCATTCATCGGATTTCCTCCATGTCAGAGATTATAGGAAAACTGAATGAGATCATTTTCGTTCTGCCTCTCACTTGTTAAGCACATACAAACACTTGATGAAAATCCCCCTGAGCTCGGCAGAGTTGTGTAGTGATCTGACAGTCTCTGCTGGGCTGATATAGCAGTCAGGGGGAGTGTGGCTGGGATGTAAACACACCAACCACAGCCAGCAGCTGTTCACAGAATCCACAAGTCACTCATCTCTATGCAGGAGCTATACTTTAATAATACTGTAGGCTGTGAAGGCTCTGCAGACTGCCAAATATTACACCCAGACCGCTGTATTAGCATGCCTTATCTCTGCAGACAGGCAGGTGTGTGTGTGTGTGTGTGTGTGTGTGTGTGTGTGTGTGTGTGTGTGTGTGTGTGTGTGTGTGTGTGAGATTGGAGGAAAGTGTGTGCACTTCTCCCTTAAATGAACTCACTCGATGCATCTTGACAGTGTTACTAAATGAGGGAATAAATAAGTGTATAAATAAATAAGTCTTCAAGTGCAGGAAAGTTTAAAAACAGAGGACATTAGTGTCGAGGTTAAATATGAGAGTTTGACCATTAATATGTCAGAAAACAACAATTTGATTTGTAAAGATAATGTCATGTCTGTCCGTTAACTGGACTAAATTGGACACTCAACAAATAATCTAATATTGATAACTCAAATGATACTAAACCAAAGGAAATCCTCGTCCAAGCCTGAATGAAAGCACGCTGAAGTGCCAACAAGGTAACCATTACTACCGACAGTGGTATTTAAGGTGTGTCGCTAATCCAAACACCCACCTGTATTCTTGCTTGGTTGTTCATTTCGGACACTATTTCTTTTGCAAGTTTGTTAGAAATTTAAGATGAGTACATCTCGAATCATAGTAAGTAACTGTTTCTGTGATTCTGTGTATCACAAACTGCAGTCAAACCCCCAATTCAGAAACATATTCTGAATGTGCTGTACACATGTACAAAGAGTGCTCCTGAAACACAAATATTATCAGTATATCTCACAATGTTCAGCATTTCCCACTGGGGGAAAACCTTCAACACACAAATTATTATATATGGGTAAATTCTGGTGGAAAAATGTAACAACACTGAAGTCATCTCATCTGTTGACAGCGTAAACCCAGAAGCCTCAGTATCATCCTTCACAACTTTTTTCCGGTGTCCTACTTATAAAACTAAGGCCGGCAGTGATGTTGACCAGCTCAGATCTGCCAACAGAACAGAATCCAGTGGACCTTCAGCATTAATAGAGGAATGATGTACCTGCAGTGCTTTCACCAGCGCTCCATTTCTTCCTGCGTCTCCCACCAGAACAACTCTTGTCTCAACTTTTGGCAGCATATCTGAGAGAGATGAAGAACAACAGAGAGACAGAGTGAACAAGGGGGAAATGAGACACACATGCAAACCCACACACGCACACACACACACACACAGAAGAACTGGGAAAGAGAGATCAAGGAGAAGGTCGTCTCCAGGAGGTGATGTAAGTTTTTCCTCATTTTGACTGACAGCCTGGGGTTACAGCCAGACAGTACACCTACATCACTGATTAAGATGGTGCATAGAAATTGGGTTGGAGGATTGATACACAGGTAGTGTATGAGACCGACACATGTTCCCTTCAATGGATAATAAGAGCTCATTTCAATTCCAACATGAAAAAAGGAAGATGTGGGACATCAGTGTATTTGGAAACAGCATATTGCTTCCAACCTATTAAAACGCCACTAAGCTTTTCAAATAAATCCTCCTTATTTCACACAACACAGAAAACCATTTGGTTAACATTGTGAGGAGGAAAGTAAAAAAAAATAAAATGCAGGGTTCCACCTGCACACGTCTCTCTGAAACATCCATTATGTTTGTAGGTTTTCATCTCATACTCGACTGATGTACTGGTCAAATAGCATCTAAGAAAGTTAAATTTCTCAGAAAAAATATTTTTATTGCGATGGAAGCACAGCAGTTAGTGGATTCACATGCAGGGCTGGAGTAAATCCATGAGAGTTTTGTGCCACAAGATTAACCTTGGTGAGCAATAACCTGCAAATTTGTAGATGGTAGCAATTAAGTGCTAAGTGCATTTTAAGTTAGATTGCCAGCAAAATTTGCAGCAGTTCAACTATTTCTGTGAGTACTCGCTGTGTCACCAAGCTTCGTGTGACCTTATTTCTGCCATGTTGATTACCGTGCAAAGATAAACGCTGTCATTTCTCACAATCTTTGTTTTTCGATCTTTTTGCTCCATCTTGGTATGAAGTTCAGACCCGACTGGACACTTCATCTGTCAAATCATGAATCAAAAGTAAATTTTAAAAAGAGACAGTTGATTGCAGAGTCTCATCCCCAGATCATCAAATACTGATGCTTAGGGTTAAGCTCAGTTTTACAAGCCCTGGGAATGAGACTCAACATCTGATTGTTCATCACCAACTCAACTGTCTTTCTCCAGAATCACTAATTGCATAGTTGAGAAATCATGTACGCTGCTCATGCCACACACAGTCTCAGGTCTCAAAAAACATCCTGCCTGTGAGCTGATATTCAGTGGGACAGGGCTCGATTATTTAAAAAGGTTATCTGGATGTACCTTCAGATATATCAGTTCATGGCCAGCCCTCTGCCACTGTGTATTACCAAGTGAATCAAAGAATTTAAAAAGTCGAGGGATGTAATTAAAGGCCTGCTGGCAAAAGATACTTTCAGTGTTGCGGTGGTGATATAAAAGCGTGACATGCAACGCTTGACTAGAAATCAAACGTGCTGTGAACTACTTGCTATCGTAACATAATCAGAAAAATCAATTTTCACCAAACTTTTTAATGTAAGCCTATTAATTCTAATTATCCCAACAACGCAACTCTTATCACTAAATGTGAACTAATTGGTTTGACTTTGTAGATAAACAGCTGTTTGAAATTAATTTTCAAGCAAAATACTGCAACAAAAATGATTCAATATTTCCCAGGCACAGCTAAGAACCCTGTGAGTCAAATGAGTGTCCTGTACTTATCAATTTTGCAATTTCTCAAAAATTCTCATTCCTTTATTATAATTACTGAATTTGTTAACACACAGCAGGTGTACAGTTATTATTGTCCCTCTTGGACGGAGCAGTGAACCCCAGGAAACTTACTTAAGGGCTCATTTGGCAATCGTGGATCAGAGACTGTATGAGTTTCCATTTAGATAAAACAAACTTAGCTGGCCTCAACACACATACAAATGTGCATATAAGATGTGTAATTGCAGCCAAGATCCAGACCCATGACATGCCGCTCATATTTGCTGTGCTGTACAATGGCAACACACAGCCAAAGTTTTGTTGATAAGTCAAGAGCGCCCACTTCTACGCATTATATATTGCTACCACGCACACCCAGAAGGGGAGATTAGGCACAGGTCGCCACACAGACCCTGCAGGAGCTATAATACAATAGCTCTGCAATAAATCCTACCTACCTTCCTTTATTCAGGTTCGAATATTCAGTTTGTGTTTCAACTGTTTTGGAAAGGTGCTGATTCAACTTTATGGTTGTTTTGGACGCTGTGGTTTGTTTAACTGCATTGTGTGAGAGGCGTTCCTGATGTTTTGTCAGAGTGTGAGTCTTAGCAGGGATGTCCAAGGATGCGTTTACAGTGCCACTGACTTTTTTCAGGTCTTATTGCCCTTTCTCTTTACAGCTTTTTGGAATATGTAGCTTTGACGCGTTTGTGCTGTTTGGATCAATTTCTTTTCTCGACACACAGAAGGGTGAAATGCTGAAATCTGACATGACATAAGGTGTACCTGCAGCTTTTCTTTTCAAACATCAGCAGTGGTTTGTTTCGGATATTAAATACTTCAAGAAAAGGGGGTCGACCCCTTGCAGACTGACCTTCATCGTCACATCCCATGCCCAGAAATACATGGTCCTTGGTGGTTTCGGCGATCCTGGAATCACAGACCGAAGAATCCACCAACAGACTCCGAGCCGTCCCCAAAGTCAGTATGCTGCTGTCAGCCATGGCTGGAACTTAGTTTGGACAGTTTGGTGCCTCCCTATCAAAAGTTACAGGGGATGAATACAAGAGAGACACAGAGGGAGAACACAGTGGGGCAGAAAGGAGAGAAAAAAGGGAGAAGGGTGACAACTGTCAGACTTTAGGCAAGAGACACAACTTGGCATGACTTCAAACACAAGTACGGCCCAAGTCTGACAACTCAACTGGAGAGAAAGCAACACATTTGTGAGCTGTGATAACTTTGGTTCCACGAAACATGGTGCATACAAAGTTTAAGCTTCAACTTTAGATTTGTTTGGTTGTTTACAGCAGCAGAAACTTGCCAGTGCAGATACATTGTGTGAGTCAAGTAAATCTCAATGGTGACAAAAAACAAAAGAAAGGAGCTAATATCAATATTAGCCTCTTTTTTTAGCCACAACAGTGTCGTGATAGACTTATTTTCATACATAACAACACACTTTACCTCTTTATTGTATATGATAAAGGGTAAAGCACTTTAATGCGTTAGGCCAGCAGGACACTTAACGTGAAGAATATCTCCAACTGACGTTTACAGTTACAGTTAACGTAACGTAACGTTAAGCTGCTTTAGCTCGGCAACAGAGGTTCGCTAACATTAAGTGCTCGGTTGCTGTGGTGCTTTACTCAAAGTAAAACAAACTTACCGACTCCTTCGGTGACTGCTACCTCAAACTGAAGAATATATCAGAAAGTGGATCCAGAGCTAAACTGGAAACGGAACCAGTTAAATTTAATACGCTCTCTAGCTAACTTAGCTAGCTACCGAGCTCGTAAGTTCACAATACACTGTCGGATTCCTCGTCGGTCCAAAACACTCTTCAAAACTTGCTTAACATCTCTCCAGTCTTTGTCTGGTATCAGTGCATATTTTCCTTTAAAGCGTGAAAGTAGTCCAAATTGTCGAAATGTGGCTACTTTGGTTTGTTGACAGCTAACTACTTCATGGTAATCCAGAGAAGGTGTCAGCCTACTGTTAGAGCTCAATTCAAAAAGCAAGGCACACAACGGAGCCGCGCGCTGATTGGGCGAGAGGGGCGGAAAGCGAGCGGCTTCCGTCCGGCGAGGACGCTGATTGGTCCGTTCATTCAAATCACGATGCGCACTGCGATTGCTTCCCAGCGCTGCAACATTCAAGTGCTGTCGGATATATTTAACAATTTATCGAGACTTGAGCTATTTCTGGCATGAAACAGTAAAAACAACATTTTACAACAGCAGCTGTGTTGTCGAATCTATTTTTCATCTGAAGTGAAAACACAGCTAGTAATATATTGTAAATATTGAAGTTAGATTGAATAGTTTACGAGGAGTACCTGAAGGCAACACAGATAAAGCCTAGGATAGGGCCACTTATACATTTACAGACTTATGAATGTTACATCCTGCTGTAGGGAGGTCAACTAAAGGACTTCAGCAACTGTGAAAAAAAAAGGTGAAACTTATTGTTATTGTTCTAATTGATGAAGCCAAATCAGATCAATTATATTCATATAGCCCAAAATCACAATCACATTGCCTCAGCAGGCTTAACGATATCCTCTGTCCATTGATTCAAGTGAGGAAAAACTCGCTGGAATGTGTGATATTGCTGACCCTGAAAAATCAATAAAATATTTTAATATATTCGACTAATAATGTATTCCTAGGCTGCTGTACTGTGTGATCACTTTAATGTTGATTTGATATTTACATGTCTGTTACTGTCTGTTTCCATAATATTCCCATGAGGAGTCGTGGTGTCTCAAGTGCATTATAATGCCTGTGGGCGTGCTAATCTTTTATGTTATCCCCAAAATAACAGTAAACATACTAATTTTTATTATGATTGTTGAAATACGTTACACACGTTTTTTTTTTTTTGCTTGTGTTTACATGATTGTGGCATTCCAGCCTTTAACAGAGCTGTTTGTCTGTGTATTAATTAGGCTAAAAAGCTAAGAGAGCATGTTGAATGTAGGGAACCAGCCGCTAGTTCATCAGTCAGCTGACCAGCGAGAGATAGAGGACTGCCACAGGTAGAGAGTGTTCATGTGTGTTGGAGGAGAGGCTCTGAAGAGACGAGGTGGGATGTTTTCAGTTAAATACTTTCAAAATGTTGCTTGCTTTTGCTGGTGTCTACAGTTCTACCAACCCCAGGCTTTTAAATCCTGACAGCAATCAATAAATCAAATGCTCTGACTAAACCTATGACTAAAATATGGTTCCTGTGTACCTGCCTACTGCATACTGATTGCACATGACACTATTCTTCCACAAGGTTAGGAGGATGTATAGCTAAAGCTGTTAGCACGCCAGCTCATCGTACAAAAATAGAAAATGGAACCAGAAATTCCCGAATCTAACATGGTAGCTTGATGGCAGTGAGTAAGCTACTTACAATAGCCATGTTCCTTGTTTACACTCAATATGAGTCAGGTGTCGTCTTACATGTGAGTGAAACACGAGGTGGTTCAATATGATCGGCGACAACACCGATGCGCTCCATGGAGGATTGGTTTTGGAGGGAGGCCTGTAGGGAGGGGGTGGGATCGTTTCAACATCTAGCTTTCTCTTGCTGATTTCTCCAACCTCAGCTTAATGTAGATAGCAGGGTTACGCTTACAGATGTTTTTTTGTGTGCTACATGTCTCCCAAGAATGTCATACATAGCCTCCCTTAAGTGAAGACATAATGTATTTGTTACGCCAGCCCCACACACCCAATTTGCATAATGAGATCTGATCACATTGCGAGCAGAAATGAGATAACAAGACCGCTGTAATGAGGTCTTATTTCCAAAGCACCAACACTCTACCCAGCAAACTCTTTGTGATAACATGGCCCAGTCTGCTTCAACCTGATCCAGCCATAGATCTGTTTCATTAAGACAGCATGAGAGTACTTCATCCACATGACTCTAATTCAAGCTTAACACTCAGACCAAACCCTATCCTGACGTAGCTGCATGGTGATGCAACAACTTGCCGGAGTGACTTGAGTTTAGAGAAATGCAGCTCATCTTCCTGTTCTTGTGAAGGCATCGGCTTCAACAACAGAAATACATCAATCTGATTCCCTCAAACACTCCCAAAACGCACGTACACGCGATGATGCAATCAGAGCGACAGTAGTTTAAAAGTTAAAAAGACGAGCAGACACACACACGGTGGCCCGAGGGCAGCAGCATGTGGTCTGGAGGACAGTGAAGTCACTCACTTCCAGCAACTCCTTTGTTTTTTTTTCTTCTTCTACTTTGACTTTTGAGAAGTCCTTAGTATTCTTGTCGCATTCCTGGGGCTGTCGGACCGCTCCTCCAGTCATCTTACTGACATACGCACACACAATCTCTGTCTGTCTCTCTGTATTCAGCCCTCAGGAGGTTCACTGTGCGGAACAAAGCTTTGTCAAGACCTTATCTTCGTTCTACCCAGCTTTGTCCTCTCCACACTTCCTCAGACCTTTATATTTCCAGCTCAGTCCTCTGCTCTCAGACGCTCAGTCAGCAAACAGACAAATATAAATACACACAATGGTAGAGGGAGGCAACCCGCACAGATATTAAACCAATAGTATCAGATGAAAACCAGCCGAACCATCTATCTATGCACTCCCATCAGATCTGTTAGGGTTATTTTGTACCTGTAAAGTGCAAATGTAAATTTCATGCCAAAAAAGATTAGTCCACCCTCAGTCAGCCTGACATGTAAAGGCGGATAGGGTTTATTACAGGTTTATTTTTGTAGCTCCAGCCATCTCGTGTTGTACCTGCATGCATCATTACCGCGTGTATCCTGTGTTCCTTCGGGGTTTTGATTGCTACAGCTCCAATTTGGCAGATGAAGTGTAGTGGCAAGAAGCAAGGTACAGTGAGTAGCACACTCTCAACAAATGACACAGCGATGGCAGAGTGATCTGAAGAGGAACAAGCTGTGCTTGTCATCATCGCTGCTTTTGATGTCTTCTGTGATCTTCACATTAATAATAGAAAACATCATCAAGTGCCAGTTAGTATGTTTACATTTGCGAAATTTGTGATTCTGGGAAAGACAATGTTGGCCAGCAATGACTTTTCTCTGATTCAGACTAAAGTCCACATGTCCTCACTGACCAAGCTACCATTAGTCCTCTTAAATGGTACCAACAGAGTCTACTTTTAAACTCTGTGCTAGCTATCCTGCTATCTGTTGGTCAGCTTGATCACTTAATTTACAAAAGTTTACTCTTAACTGTAAAAAGACCCTTTGATGGAGCAGTTTATACCAGTTGAACACATGTGGATTAGCTAATAAACTATGACAGTTTACTTCATTTTGAAAGATTAAACAAGGCCCCTCACTGTGCTGGGCCTTGAGGCAAATTGTGGGGGGTAAATGGATGCATTTATATGGCACATTTCTGGTCTTACCAACCACTTAAAGTGCTCTGCAACACAAGCCAGAATTCATCTATAATAACATCCAGACAATGATGGCAGTGGCGAGTGCATCATCAGTGATGGTTATTTGGGAGATCATGTCTTTGAGAAACTCAGCATAAACCCTCCCACTTAATTTAGCAAGCCCTTTAAGTTCAGCAAGATACAACTTAGTTATGGTATTTCCCAATGTCTGTGTGTAAACACTAGCAAAAGACTGCACATGATAGGTAATCCCACTATCATCAGCTACATGAATGAACGGTTGTAGCCGTTCTAATGTTTCCACTGCAGATCTTGTGTTGAACTCTATGATTATGTTTTGGAAAAACTCTGAGGAACGATCATCTACAGGTAGAACGTCTTCAACACATGCACATGGGTCCTAATACAACAGGTAGTGGCGGTCATACAGTTAGTTAATAACTAAAGATTCAATTAGCCTGGACTAGAATCACAAGTTACCAGACTGGAACAGCAAGTCTATTTGCAATATTCAATGACCATAAAAGAGTTGTGCAAAGGTACCGTGTATTTTTTAGGACACAAAAACTAAACAAAAATAAATCGACAGATAACCATGGGTTCAATATACAGATTATTTTCACAAAGATTCCCCAGATTCAAATCAGTAACCAATTATTTCACTCTCTTTGGGCTTCAACCACTGAGTTCCTTTTATCTACTTCTGTATGACCTGTTGCACCCTATCAAAAATAATTCAAAACCTCATTTCAAAAGTTTGTTCCAATTGTAGATAGATCATAATATTAAAGCAGTAACCGGTTCAATATTATTACTTTACAACCTTGTTAAGCACTTACTATATCACCATAACGGAAGCATATAACTCATCATATCAATAATATTAATACTCAGTCCATTTACTGAACCATTGAGGTCAACAGGTCAGCCCTTCCGTCGGCACAGGAAATGTGTTTGAAGAAGAAAATGGTAAAGTCAAAGTCTGGGATTTGGCTCATGCGAGTGTTGCTGGGAGCTGAGTGTAAGAGTGATGCTGGCCTTGAGCAGTTATGATGTTTATCCTACCGCTACGGCAGGAAGAGGGGTGAGGTTGACAGTTCTTAGCTCTGGGCTCCTCGATTCAGGGATCTTCAATCCAGGGATCTGAAGGTCTCATCTGGTTATGCTCGCCATCAATCTCCAACTCACGTTGTAAAACTTGGCCGATTTGGGAGCTCTGCTGTGTCACTTGGCAGGTTTCAGTGGACTGGGC
>OMLP01019016.1:0-11721 GCA_900302685.1 Spondyliosoma cantharus
ATGCTTCGAGCCCGCCAATCAGTTGGTGAAATGTGACCCTCGCCACGGCAAGTACATGGCTTGTTGCCTCTTGTACCGTGGTGATGTGGTGCCCAAAGATGTGAATGCTGCCATTGCCACCATCAAAACCAAGCGCTCCATCCAGTTTGTAGACTGGTGCCCCACTGGTTTCAAGGTTGGCATCAACTACCAGCCACCCACTGTAGTTCCTGGTGGAGACCTGGCCAAGGTCCAGAGGGCTGTATGCATGCTGAGCAACACCACAGCTATTGCAGAGGCCTGGGCTCGACTCGACCACAAGTTTGATCTGATGTACGCTAAGCGTGCGTTCGTTCACTGGTATGTGGGTGAGGGTATGGAGGAGGGAGAGTTCTCTGAGGCCCGAGAGGACATGGCAGCTCTGGAGAAGGATTATGAGGAGGTTGGAGTTGACTCGATTGAGGGTGAGGGAGAGGAGGAAGGTGAGGAATATTAAAAGGCATTAGTTAAACAGGAAGTAATTGATTGCAATGTGTTCTTGAATGCATTCCAAACATATGTCTATCAATTACCAGTTTGGCTCTGTTCTAAATAAAGTTCCTGTGACACGTGAATCTGTTTGTCTTTCGTTAATTCAACCTTGATATGTTTTTGGTGTGTAGTCATACAAAATATTGACATTCTGAATCTTGGAGATCTCATGTATTCAAGATATAGACTTATAGAACCTTGAATTTAAATGATTTCTCGTTAACTTGTGCAGCATCCAGTGTATACAGGCAAAAACATTTAAGGCTAGTTAAATTAGCATGTTGAAGCTATGAACTACAATCCAATGTTGTTTTTATATAGAAGATCCCTGATTATTAATAAACCTGATTTATATGGTTTAATTTATGACAACTCGTGTGCTTATGCCTCAACTCAGTTGTATAATGAGAGTTCTATGCATGGTTCTGAAATCATAACATGATTTGTGATGATTATTTGGAACAAAATCTGTTACTATCAGAAGCTTGTGTTTACTACTGAGGGATGGGAGAAGTCTGTCAGTGTTATATCACATGGATCAACCCAGCGTCAGATTATTTTGGGTGGGATTAGAGAGTACATCTAATTTAAATCACTGGTGTAGCTGCTTCATCAGTTCAATCACAGCAAAACAAGAGCACACAACTGTTTTGAGCAAAGTTTATTGGAAAAAAAACACCAACTCAGTTTTATCCAAATCAAAGCACACACGTGTACAAGCAAACCTGCTTCAAATAGGTACAAAAGATCTGAGCATGTCTAACGGAAAACCTTCGATTAAAAACCCCAATTAATACAAATGAATTTGTCATTTAGAAAAAAATACGTAACAAAACAAAAAAAAAAGTATAAAAAGACCTCCGAGGTGCCTTTAACTTGCAAATCATAGGTTGCCGCCTGGTTTTGCATTTGGTCATGTGAGGCTGGTGTTGGCTCACACCGGCCTTTCCTGCAGCAGAGGACAGTTGTCCACAGCTCCCCGTCTGTTCAGAAGACTCCAGAAGGTGGAGGCTCCGGAGCAGCTGTGAGCCCGGCCGGACTGCTGGTCTGCAGACATAATCATGTCTTCCTTCAGAGGACGGTAGGACTTGAAGCGCCTGTTGAGTAAAATGCAAAATCAAATGAGATCTTTTTCTAACCCTCGCTGAGCAGTGTTTGTGCAGAAACCCAACCATGCTGATGGTGTGTCATAGAGTGGGCGATGTAGTTTTGTTGGGATTTGTGACAAGTTGTGAACGTATATAGAATGTCAACAGATTTTTTCCCTTTAGGTAAATAAATGAGGATGTTTTAGATTGAAATGAATAATTAAAAAAAAAAAAGGAAATCTGCAAGGAAAGTCAGCTCTTACTTGTAAGAATATGCGACTATCCCTACTGCTAGAACGAGAACCAGGACACCCATAACCATGGCGATGGTGCCAGGCGAGGACAGACCTGAACCTGAAACAAAGATCACATTGTGAAGAAGCAGCATAAAGCAGACATGCGCTCATTCGTGGACTTGTGTACAGCGGTCACTGCTGTGTACCAATGTCGACGTTGACTTTAGCACTGGTGGCAGCTAAGCTGACATCATTGGCCATTGACACGTTGACGCAGTAGACGCCAGAGTCGTTGAAGAAGTGACGTAACACCATCTGGCACTCTTTGGAGGGCTCCACCATGTTGCACGCCGTATGAATCGGCTTCAAGCACTCCGCATCCAGAATCACGCTGCACACCTCTTTTGGCAGGCTGGAGGAAGAAGATGCTCCAGTGAGTCCAAATAAACAAGAGAATGCTTTTAAAGGATGCAGATTTTTTGACTGTTTGATAAATTGCAAGAGTATTCACCTTCCCTGGCAGGTGACGGTGATATCCAAGACATTTTTGTCCATTTCAGGTGTTGCAATCACAGCATTGTCCATTTGCACGATCTCTACTTTCTCAATGCCCTCTGGAGACAAAGACAACAGAGAAGGATCACTGACAGCCATCTTCATTGTTTATGTCACATTTTAATGGACGTAACCTTGATGAAACTCACCAAACACTTCGATGCCGGTGCAGAAGGAGCCGTAACGATATATGACGCAGTCGTCATCGGAGGGTTTATCGCTAGCATCCCTCTTGGCTACTACGACCGCTGTAGCTCGGCCTGTCAGTGTCACTGTTTGCTTTGCACCTGACGAGATTGAACGACAACAGGAAGTGATTATATCGATCATAAAGAAAGTGAGAGGCGTCTCACCAAACTCTGATCAAACTGTCTCAATGAGGCAGCGCTGATAAACTCTAAACCAAGATTACCTGCTGCTTCACTGTCAGCTGGCATCTCATTGTTGACAGGAGAGGGAGTCTTGGCTACTGTGGGTGCCTCCTGGGCCGGCTGAGCATTGGAGGCAGTGGAGGCCTCATCCTCAGTGTTGTCCTCCTCGGTGTCCGAAGGAACCATGTTGACATTCAGGACGGTTGCCTTGGTGGAAACCAGTATGGGGACAGCAGACGCCAGTGCAGCAGCTTTCACTACATACAGGGAAGATTGATGAGTCAGGTCTGTGCTCCAATTAGATATGTGGAGCTGTGAACAAACATAGGACTGGGACGTAGGGACACAATATTTTTTACACAAAGAAAGAAATATTTTCATTTGTAACATTTGCCGAATTTACAAGATGGCCCAAATGATTAAGAATATGTCAGACAGGGTTTCATGCAGTTTATAAAGTTTCTCCTATCTCAACAGCTTACATAACTGTGTATTTTTTGAATGGAATCTGGCGACTTTCTCCGCAGGCAACAGGGAAGTAGCCTGTGTTGGATACTGTTTACAGTATTTGTAGAATTGAACATGTTTGCCATCAATAAAATGCAATTTTCCTTCATAACTTTAGTGTCAAAGGTTAAATCAGTTGAAACAGTGTTCAGACAGCTGCTACATGTTGGCTGGTACAGCGATGCCGCAACTTAATGTGTTACATTTGGTGCCAAATTTACAACAAGGCATGAATATTTTAGAATTTGTCGCAGCTGTTTTGCAAAGCTTTGTGGTTACTAGCTCAATGAATGATCACATGAACGGAAATCTGAAAGTTCCTGAGGAGCTGCAGCATCAGTCCCTACCTGTGGTTCCCTGATCAGCAGGTGGACCAGGAGCTTTGGTCGGGGGATCAACTGGTGGGTCGCAGGCCTTATCTGGGATGACCGCCTGGATCACCACCTGAGGCTTGAACGAGCCAGAGGTAATGTATGTATGAGTGACGGTCAACTCTCTGGAAATGAGGGCTCCGCTTGCATCCCCAAAGTCCCAGTTGAAGGTGATGTCTGCGTTGCTGAGGTACTCGCTGGGGTCATGGAGGGTTATGGTGAAGGCGATCGCTCTGTTCTGGATGAAACGCATGTCTCCGGCCACGATGTCGTTCACTTGGTCCAGGGAGACGGCGAAGGGGATTTGATCTGAGGAGAACACAAACCGTTGACTTCAGCAGTTCACGGCATTAGCTGGAGTTGGAGCTTTTCTTTGTTTCGGCCGTTTTCACTCCCCTCTTAAAAATGATTAACTCACCAGTGATGGAGAATTGAGTGGAGGCGTATCCCAGAGGAATGAACTTCTCCTTGCTGCGGTAGTGGTAGATGACGATGTCCATGGTGTAGGAGCCCAGCGGGATGTCATCTGTATCGATGGTCAGAGAGGAGGAGGGTCCGTCCGCCACCTGCCAGTACTGACCTGCAAAATGAGCACCCAGAGCCTAGTGAGTACTGAGCGACAGGCCTACACTTTGCTGCACTTATAAGTGGATAACCTTACTTTTACATAGCACTTTTAAAAACAGCATACGTACACCACGGCGGACCACAATGACAGAGTCACAAAGAAAAGGTAGTGTTACAGTTGGAATTACAAATATAAAGATGAAGACAACAGAAGGAATAACACAAGAGGAGAAAAATGAGTAAAAAAATTAATAAAACAAAGATAAAAAGACTGAAATTAGGAAATAAAAGCAGCTTTATACAAGTGTGTTTTGAGGAATCAGGGTCCAAACTCGCTTGATTGACAAAAATGAGTTAGAAAATCATGGATCACACAATGAACCGCTTAGAAAGTAATTATGTTAAGTTCCTCTTAACATACTTTAAGGACTTTTTTTAAAAAAAGTTTAGACAAATGAAGTGACATAATCTGATCATATGATGAGGCTCATACATAATCCACCCAGGGTCATATTTCAGGTCATATCATGTGACATAAGAAACTCAGTGACCCTCAGAAAAAACTTAATTTAGAGACATTTGAAGAGAGACGGCAGCTTCACTCACCCCACGTCTTCCAGACAAACACATAGTTTGGCTTCTTGTCCTTCTTAACTGGCGCCCCATCGGGGAAAACAGCCTCCCAGTCCGTGTTTTGAGTCGGGTATACTGGCTCAGACTCGTGGTACTTGGTTCCTGTATCAGGAGAAAGGGCAATGTGAGCGACAAAGACATTTAAACCAGTCTAGAGCCACACAAACGACCAACATGTTAATGCTAATAGGGTCATGAGGATGCTGCTAACAGGAAGGTTTATAGCAGAAAGCGATAGAAAGTAACAACTTTTACTTGTACATTTGATACTTAATAAATAGATACATAAAATTACTTTTAATACCTTACTTTAAAACCATAGGCTACACTACAAATATCATTTATAGTATATAGTACATATATTATAATAGGACTTCACCACTGTGTCTGTGTCTACATGTTGTGTTACCATTGACTGTGCAGTCTTCAGCCCAAACAACGTCTCCATCAGGCTGCACCTTCTGGTTGTGTGGGAACTCCAGGTCGATGGTGAAGGTGACTTTGGCCGCAGTCAGAGTTGGTGAATCGTTCCCGACGTTGAAAGAAACTCTTCCACCTGGATGAAGAAGACAGGGAGACACAGAGTGTAAGGTGACGATGCGCCCCGGTGGCCTCGACCATGTCATCAGTTCAAGGTAATTCAGTCTTTAACAAAAATGCCCCCAAGATAAATTACGTAAGTATGTTGAAAGTCCTACAACATGTCAACAGATACCTTTCCAGGAGTCTTTGTATCGTGGGTCTCCATCTTTCCAGATCGGGTACATCTTAGTGTTCCATGACGGATAGCGAGTGAAACGGTTTTTGGGCTCTGAAACGTCAAACATGAATATATTATACAACAGAATGAGCATTTAACGGGTCTTGAATTTCCAAAGCACTTCCTGAGAGGAACTTTCTAATTTTTGTTTTAGAGAAAATAAAGATGGTGTTTAATTGGCACACTTAAAATCATTAAATTAATTCCAGTAAATTCTAGGGGCCAGTGCACATATGGTCAGCTGGAATGCAAAAATACAATTCAACATATATAGAGAATATAGAACATATGAAACAAGGTATTAGAAAAAAATTGCACAAATCCTTCAACATAATTCTTCAGTTCTGCCCAAACTATGTTTCTGAAATTAATATATTCCTATATTTTATACATACTTTTGAGTCCTAAATGTGACTTATGATGCCCACCAAAGCCCAAATGAGGGTCTTTTATTGCCAATTTTGGATCTGTTGTCCCCTCAATCCCCCTCATGTGACGCTCAGCTGAGCATGTGCATGATTTTATCACAGATTAACAATGTCACAGGGCTGAATTTGGATTAAATATGAACGCAGACAACAAAGCTTATTATCAACTGAATCAGGGCTTTTAGTGTGATGATGAATTGTGCCTGTATTATAGTTAATCACTCCCCATTTTTGGTTGAAGTTGATGCGAAATGGTGAACGGTGTGACTCTTTGTATGTCTTCAAATAAATCTTTCCATCCGTTGGATGATGTTTTTGCCTGTCTGTATTTCGCAGTATGCTAAAGGATGCGTTCATTATATTTCTAGTCTCCTTCAAATGAACATGTGCAGTCTTATCCTTAAAAGTAAAAGGATTACGATAAATAGCCAGTGCTTTGCTTTACAAAGGTCACATTCTGGGTCGCTCAGATTCATGCATGGTTGAGTAAAGAGGTCGTGGGAAAAAAACATGAATCTGGATCTTAACAGACCAAAACATGTGCAGAACTACTTTATTAGAAAACTGGATTTACGGTCATGTAAGGGAAGAAAGTAATGGGAATGGAACCAGACTTAATTTGACAAGAATTGACTTTCTGTTAATTGTTTAATTCTGTCATTAAAACGTAAAATACGGACTCTGAGAGAAACTTTGATTTTCAGAGCTTTGATAAAAATACTACAATGAGCCAATGTGGTGAATATTCCCTTAAAATGAACTCATTAATGAAAGGGTATACTTCAGTATATACTGTATATACACGACAAATTTCAACACAAGCTCTTGCACCCACTTCAAACGGGGTGCACGTCAAGGCTTTTAGCTTAGCAGCTTCAGTCAAAATTTCAAAAAGAAGCCTGAAAATAACATCTTCTCAAATCAGTTTGGGATCTCTGGATTTTTTTAACCTTTTAAAACAAGAATGCGTCGACGCTGTTTTGTCGTGAAGCTCCAGGAATGTTTTGTGGACCATAAAACTTCAGCTGACTTTCCATCTGCATGGGGGTGAGTAGATAATTAGAGGATTTGAGTTTTGGGGTGAACTGCCCCTTTAATGCATCAGCATAATACATAAATGTCATAACATTCACATTTTTTTTTCCCTGACTCATGAGCTCTTTAACTTTATTTATCTTACATCATGACATTTTGAATGAAGGATGTTTACTTGTAATGGAGTATTTTTTTTAAGTTGCATTACTTATACTAAACCAATACTTCGTGGCACTTCTGATTTTTTATGTTTTACTAATTTAAATACCGTAATTCATCTCTTTTTCTCACTCTGGTTCTGAAATACTTTAAGTAAAATAAAGGATGAATTTGCAATCTGCAGCCTCATCAGTCAATTCAGACACATTTTCTCATTATTGTGAAATGCAAAGTTCAGTTCAAAATGTTTTTTTTCTGTACTTACTTGCCACGGTGTGTGAAGCCACAGCCAGCAGCACCAACAGCACAGCAGACGTCCGCATTGTCAATGCCCCTCCTCTTTACGAAGTATCCCTTTTGTGAGCACCAGGCAGAAGAAAACAGGCTTTATAAACTCTACGTTTGACCTCACATCTTTGAGGAAACGCCTCCTTCCGCATGAGGCCCTGCAGTAAGACCCTCCTCCAATCAGATTGTGATTTGTGTATTTACAGTAAAAGCACGTCCGACGGATTACAGTCGCACGTACAGTATGGAAAGCGCCACATAATCACTTCAGAAATGCAAAATTCCTTTTTTTTGCATGGCAACAGAATTTGGATCACAAGACGAGCTCGAGGGCTGAAAAAGACAAAAGAAATAACTTTCAAATAAATATTCTGCAAAAATGAGAATTAAGCTCAGCAATGTCATGCGAGCAAGAGAGGAACATATTGTTCTTTTTATAATTCATAGCAGCAGTTATGAAGTAACTTGAATTTTTAATTTATTACATCTAGTTGAGTTATAATATAAAAATGCTTGTCTGGACTGCTAGCTGCCCGGCCACCTGAGCTATGTTTTGAACAGCAGCTACAGTTAGCGGCAGCGAGCGGTTGCTCTATAGTGATGTGCTGCCCCTATTTGTTTTGTTACATATTGCACCTTTAATTTGCATTCAACATGACCCTTTATTTTGAACATATGTAATAGAAATACATGGAACATGTACATGCAATTAAGATATTCAAAGTGTGATATGTAAAAATTGGAATGGGGTCAGCCTATCACTAACGTAACCGCTAACTGCTTCTAGCTGCCACAGTTAGCCGCTTAGCTCCTAGCACTAGTCCAGGGGAGCTTGGAGGACTCGGGGATTGTTGGTGTTTACACCGCGAGCACCGCAACTTTGGACCGAGACGTGCTGAGGCTAGATGGTTAGCATGCTAACTTCAGTAGTTACCTCTGCAACACATTACACAGACGTAAATTATGTCAAAGCGTTTTTTTCTTCATATTCTGTTGATACTTTTAGAAACATTTTTAACATTTTGCACCTTTAAAGTCAGTGTTTTGCTGATTATGTTTTTAGTGTGATTATATATGTGTGAAGAGGCATTGCATCAGCTTTAAAGTCAATATTTTGAAATAATACCAACCTCATAAAATAACTCTAATGCAAACAACAAAAATGTATAAATCTAAGGAAACGATTGTATTCATTTGATTGTTTAAAGCGCAGTGCAATACAACAGGATCATATTCAGATCATGGGTTTTACATTGTCATGATTTTTTGAGGGTCTGGGTTGCCAGTTCCACAAAGCATGTGCTTTCAACACGATATGAATTGTCGCCTAAATCTCTGCTCAAATCACCTGACCCATTTAGACTGCCCGTCTTATTGTTCCTAATTATGTGCGGATTTACTCTGAAATAATGTTGCAATTGATGGTTGTCTGCCATCAAACCAACGTCATAGAAAAAGGCACTTAAGATCCGGAGCTGAAAATTCTCGCCTGAAATATGATAAAATACAAATTCTTCAATGTTTGTGTAACAGGGAGTTTTCCATATCTGTGTCATTCGAACAAGGCCGTGCCTGGAGAAAAAAAAAATGGGAGGAATGCAGCTTTAATGAGGATTATTGAAGTACTTGTGACTCCCTAAATTCATCCGGCTTGGTCCCTCTACCCCCGAGGACTATAAAGTAACTCTGTTGAAAGATTTTTTGTCACCATATCATATGCCAAACTGTGACACTGTTTAAACCTCTTTTAAAACAATGTCAGCATTCACAGCAAATCCTTTTTAAAACCTGTTTCATCTGTCGTGAACCCTTGAACCCCCATCAAGGCCTCAACATGCATGTACAGACCCATAATAGTAAAAGAATGAAAGCATCCTGTGCAACATGAAACCTCTGTACTATTCGATTTCTACCTCAGATAATGTGATAAAAAAATCAAACCTGGATAAAGTTCTAAACACTCTACAGATCAGATCAGATCAGATGTGCAGTCCAGGCATTATATTACAGGTATATTACAAACACATTCAAATGTACAAATAACATAGCTAACTACTTTTAATGCAATATGTATGTGGATATGTATTTGGATTCTTTTTTCAATTCATAAACTGTGGTTATTGCTAATATTTATGGCCTCACCTGCAAAGTGGACCTCAATCAAAAAAAAAACATTTCTTCAAAAAAAAACAAATAAACAATTGTCCTTTAGTTATGACATAAGAAGCTGGTTGCTATGGAGTGGTAAACTTGTTCCAAGATCATCATTTCACTTCGAGATATTGAAATAGAAAATTTCTGCTGTCAAACTACTCAAGCGACCAACAGAAAAAGGACCCCACTAATCCCAGTTCAGCTCTTTGGCAGTTTCATCATGGAAAATTTGAGTAAAATAAAGATTTCAAGTCATTTAAAGATCTTTTTTCTGAACACAAATGTGGATTGATGCATTCGAAAGTTCTAGGCAGTTGGAATAATAAAGTGTTGCATATTTGCACAGTCATGTATTGAGTTTTAGTTTAATGTGACATTGCAGCAAAGAAGAAACTGACATTTTAAATACAGAGTAGAACCTTGCTTTGTTTAAGTAAAGGAAACTACAGTGAGCTCGCCAGGAATTGCACATGTATTAAATCTGCAGTTGAATACAGTTGTGTTGAAAACAGTTGAATTTATTCCTAAACTGTATGTTAATATTTGCATATGTGTGGTGTGCCGTCTTACCTCCATGACCAACTCACAAAAGTGAGTGACCCTTTAAAGGTATTTCAACGGGTAAAAAGGTCTGGATTGGTTATAATCTGTCAGATATAACCACCAAGAGTGAAATCAAGTGAATAGGATGCAGAAACAGCCTTTCAGTCACAAGGTAGGAGCTGTAATCACTTTTTGGAAGGTGAAATACAGCCTTTTATAAGTTCTATTGGCGCTTTAAAGGTATTTCAACAGGTAAAAAAAGACTGGATTGGTTATAATCTGTCAAATATTACCACCAAGAGTGAAATCATGTAATTTTGATGCAGAAACAGCCTTTCAGTCACAAGGTAGGAGCTGTCATCACTTTTTGTCACTTTAACTGTAATTCCCTGATTACGATATAAACTGCAAACACTTTGGCCACAATTGTGATTATTCGGTTACAAGAAACGTTGTAGACATACCCTTGCTATTACCACGGACATAAAGTTATTTGTATGTGTAGTTATGACTGTTCTGGGTCAGATAAAAACAGCTGTAGATGTATATAAACTGCTTTAACAGACCGCCGTCCAGCAGGGGGCGCTGTTCAATAACTGAGTTACAGTTGAGGCGCTCAGAAGTAGAGCCGCTCCACTTTGATTGGAGGAAGTAATACATCAACAAAGAAAGATGGCTGAAGTGATAGAGCTGCAGAAACTGAAGGTTGGTGAAGACTTAAATATGTGTGTATTCAACACAGTAGGCTACCTTTATGAGCAAATAATGTGTTTAAACAATTGTTAATGACAATATCAGAGAGCGAGCTCACGGGCAACTGTGAGGTTTGAAGCACAAAATGGCTCCGCCGGCTGTGAAGGCGACCAACCGGCGTGTGTTCACGTTGTTCATTCAGCTGCGAAGCTAACCTAGCCGGCCGTAACGACATAGGTTAAATACATTACTTAAGATGAACAGGCAGCTGGGAATTAGTTTAAATTAAAAGATAAAGGTGTAATGTTGGATTAAAACTGCAAATGTTGCTGCTCGTGATGGATAAAAAGCGCCCCAACACATCCGGTCCAATTTGAAGTAACGTTAACGTTACTGGTTAAAGTCTTTTAACTGCGTCGGTCAAATCGTTGATATTAGCGAAAGTCTGATCCACTAAAACACCGTGTTGTTCCGTTTATTAGCTGTGTAGAAGACTGCAACTTCTTAACTATAAATCTTTTTCGGTGTATTTACTAAACTTAATCACTTTGTACTCAAGAACTTGACGTAGTATTACCCACTGTCTGATAACTTCCTTGTTTCCAAGTAGAAGAATCGGTTTAAACTCACGAGAAGTCCCTAAAATCCTTAGACACATAATTTATCAGCAACTATTTTAATTTTACTTTATTTATTAAGTACGTATTGTTTCCACTCACAAATGCCAAACATCGCCTCGTTCCATCTTCTCGGTGAAGAAAAGATTTGAGTTTGTAAGATTATAAAATAGTAATAATTAAAAAAAAAAAAAAAAAAAAAAAAA
>OMLP01019019.1:0-16562 GCA_900302685.1 Spondyliosoma cantharus
TCCTGTCCCCTCGCCTCAAAGTCTGAATGTGTTTCCAGTTAAATGTGTGTAATAAGCTGTGACGTCACCACAGGCTGAACATATTCACACGTTTTGTTCTCCAACATAAAATCATCATTAATGTCTCACAGTTTAATCCTGAAGCTGTTCATGTGTTAAAAACAGTTAGCGGTTGCTAACAAGTGTCTGAATGAGACTACAGAGGTTGTCGGGGACATTAAACGTCCTCACAGCGAACACGGAGACTCATCTACTCACTAGTCCGTCTTTACAGGCCCACTTTAGTTACACACTATTCTAACTCTGACTTTACAACTTGTACATTGATCAGTTTATATAAACCTGGATAGTAATTGTGCAGTAAGACTCTTAGTGGTGGTGATGTTTCAGTCATGTGACCGTGATGTCGTCTGTTTGTAGCCTAACATTTGCTTCTTACTGCTACACAGTTCATTTAGCTTCACACATCACAGAGTGGAGTTCATCTGTGGAGATTATCTGGATCAACAGAACCTGGACGGATCAGAACCTTGTGTTTGACACACAAATTATTTTCTGTAATAATCCAGAATCCAATTAAATAATCTCATAGGCTTCTTTTGGAGGGAACCAGGGCAATGCTAACTTCAGGATTAGCTACAAAAATACATCATCCTACACTAGTCTGATTTAGACCAAAGCTCTTTAAAAAGTGGGTAAAATTAGCTCATCAAAGCTGCTACCTACTAACTACTAACATCCTATTACTTTACATGTTGTGTCATATTCGTTGATGTCAGGCTTAGAGTTACTTACCGTATTGATGACAGACTACAAGTCGTGTGCTAGAGCTAACTAGGGATGCACGATATACAGATATATTGCGCAGACGGCAAAACATCACCGCCGGTGTTGAAGTGTTTTACCGAGTCAGAGGAACATGAACGATTAACACGTGTTCCACAAGGAGGGAAAAGTTTTAACGAGCTGCGGAATATTACATGATCCATCTCTGCTCAATACATCTGAGCCTTTCTTACTTTATAGCCATTCATAAACTACAGGTTTAAAAATATAAACATGTGACATTATAGGTGATTTTATTGATATCAGCCAGCGAAAGCAGGTAATCATTGGTTATTGGCTGAAACAATTGACTCCTAAATGATGTAAATTCCTCTCTTTCCCAAACGAACGTAGACAACTTCACAGACTGAAAAGAAAATGCAGTTTACAGCCCAGAATCCAAACTGTTCCAGTTTACAGTTATTAAATGAACATGCTCGAGATAATGACGTGACAGCTAAGCTAATGTAAATTAATTCAGCTTGGACAAGAATCGATGCAGTATTACTGATGTTCTAATCATATTCTTAAGAGTCATCACAGGATAATAATCATGAACTCATGTACATGACTCCTGCAGTAAAAGCTCTCTATGTTAGCTTCTCGAGCTAACGCTGGTTTCAGACCGAGAAGACAAGCTAGTTCATACACGAAATACAAAAGGTCCCAATTCACAGTTATTAAATTTGTGTTTACAAAATGTTTGGACTAAACTTACCAAAAATGTGACATATTTAGTTGGACACAGATATTTACATCACTCAACATATACTTTCTAATGACCAGACATAGAGTTGACAACTTACTGTGTTAATGACCAGCTGCTGACATCTGATACTGTTAAGGCTCATTTATGCTCATCCAGAGACCCGTTTACGGATAAAGACACCTTCTGTCCATTCTCCGTTTATTTTCCTTTGTATTTGTGCATGTTTTCTGAACGCGTATCGAATGCGGACCACCGTAAATTGTGGGGAGGAGTTTCGCCAATAAAGGGAGACAACCATAGGACACAATGCAGAGCTTGAACAAGGATGGACATCCAGAAGTACTGGAAATGGCGTTCGTCATCACCTCTTATTGTGATATTAGTGAAGAGAATTCTCCGTCCACGCGTCAGGACGTCATAACGCCCTCACAAACCACTTCCGTCTACAACGCTGCTTTTGCCGTTTTCTCAACAGATACATTATCACAATTTCCTTTCCCGCCGCCGAGTCTGTGGTTGTCAGAAACCCTCAAATCTGAGCTGCCGTTTACTGGATGTGTCGGCCAATATTCATGTAACAGAGGCATAAACAAGCCTTTAAAGTTAATGACAGCTGACCGACGACCCCTACGTGATGCTGAAAACTCGTCAGTGACATTAGTAACATTAATTACAAAGATTTAAGTACGAGCTACTTCACCAGCTATAGCTGCAAAAATCTGTCAGGTAATGAAAGGAAACCTTTCTAACTTTCTGAAATGACCTCATTGTTTTAGAAATATTTGGAGTCCCGCCATCCTACGTCCGTGACTTAGTCATGACCTCGACCATTCAAAATTAATCTGATGACTATAACCTGAATTTAGGAATAATACTTGGTGACAGATCTGTAGATCTAGATAGAAATCTCTCAAATTACCATAATAGTTGTCAGAACTAATTTCTGACCATTGGCGACAGACAAAACAGTAATCAACCTGCCGTGGCATGAATTCTGTCTGGGAAGTATAAGCAATGGTTAAAACTGTGCATTGGCTGGGTAACAAATCATTTTAACATTTCAAATACTAACTTTTTTCTTTGTAAATAAATTAGAATGTCTTAGTTTAAGGTCTTCTGGATCTCCTGTTAGACAGAATGTTTCTGGATATCTGGTAAACGCAGCCACACTTCAGGCCGTTTAACACAAACAGAGGTGAGCAAACTTGACTTACCCTTTTTCTAGGACCTGGTGTTGGATGAGTAACACATAATTCTGTTCATAACAAAAAAAGAGATATCTGGAAATTTCACTTAAACTTGTAATAAAATCAGCAGACAAGCTGTTCCAACAGCTTCAGTTGTTCCAGAGCAAGTAAGGCTCCATAAAGGCTTTCATGAACATGGCTTGTGTTTCTGTTTAATCGATTGTCCAAAGTTTATGAATATGATCTTAAAAGACTGAAATTACACTGACAGCTGTAGTATAATTATAGTATAAGTAGTATAAACGGGGAGGGGGGTTGGTACTGACCAAAATACATCAGTAGCATCAAGTTCTGGAAACTGTCAGGTACCCAAGTTGGCATCAAATGCTTGGTCGATTTTATAGTTTTATTCAATTAAACTTTAATCAAGTAAAGTATTACTAGAATTTAAAGTGTTGAATTCAGGTACTGCATCGGCAGTGGTATTCATACATTTCAAATGATACCTATAATAAATACCTGTCTATCTTAACCTCTCATAATCTAATCTGACTGTAAAATACTTTCTGGACTCAAGTGAGTTAATCTAAATCTAGATACCAAAAGAGTCACCGTATGAAGAGGAAAAAGACGTTACTTCTTGGAGATGAGACTGAAGTTGGCTTCTTGTCTTGATCGCTGGGACGAACCACTCGGCTTGGCTAACGTGTGGCAGAAGAGCGACTGACTTTGTAGCGCTGCAATGCTTTAACGACGCCTCTGTAACCTTAAAGACGGGTTTATGGCTCCGTGTCAACATGTTGCGGCGATCTATCAATGTGCAGAGGCTCCATTACTGCATCAGATGTTCTGCTGTGTCTGACTGCAACTCCTTAACAACCCAAACACATGTTGGTGCTGCTGGGAGTGCACAAGAGCTGCTAGAAAAACGTAGACTAGCAAAGCCATATCCAGGACAAACCTTTGCGCTGTGATCGGCGATCTCTATCACAAAGTGAAAAACGATACACCGTAATAACGCGCAACAAGTCCTTGTAGCATTGTGGTGGAGCTGTGACAACTGAGTGAAACCCTGTGCTGAACTCTAAATCACTTCCTACCTTGTGAGAATCGACAGTGAGATTGAAAGACCACCTCGACAGAGAAGCATAAATCTATCTTAGCACTGGTCTCTACGACAGGGCCTAACAGGGGTAATTAGGCCTTGCTAATTATATGTATACTTCAGTGAGATCTAGACAAAATTTAGCAATACTTCCATCATGTTATCTGCTTCATGTTTCCTCCACACTGCATTAAATGTGGCTAATCGTGTATCTCTAAGATTCTAACCAAAGCCTTGCTAATAGAGAAAGACAGGTTTTTACCTGCTCCAACTACCTGTGTAGTCAAATCCTAAAAGTAATATAAACAGCATGCAGCTGTGAAATGTTAACTTGAAAATGTATTTATTCGTTTAAAGAGTTACCTCACTGAGAACTGATCCTTACTGAACGTTGACACACAAATCTCTGTAATTCAAATGTTTCTAGTTAATGAGTATAATAAAGTTCTGATACCTGGGGCGGGCAGCGCACCACCGTTGTTCTTCTCTACTTTCTTGCGGGCCAGCATCTCCTTGTACTGCTGCTCCCTCTTCTCCAAAATCCTCTGGTTATACAGATCCAGCTGCAACACAGACACACACAAGGCCTTTTTCTATGCAGCTGTATCATAGCAGTGTTCCACAATTTCTAAAGTTTGGACTTTAAAGGGGACATATTATGATCATTTCTGCTTCTTGACATGGTTCCTTGATGTCTAAATGGAATGTTAGTAACATGCTTTGGTCGAAAAAGCTAAAGAATTGAGCACAGTTCTTGAGTTCTTGAAACACCAGTTTCACAGCCTTGCTCTAGGTGGCTGGTTTCAGTGCCTTTCCCTTTAAATGCTAATGAGCTACTGCGTGCGCCGCCCAACACCGCCCACTTCTTCCTGCCGGGCAGAAGACGTGAGGACGGCATGAGGACGGCGGAAATCCAAATGGCTCTCTTAGAGACACATTTCCTGACTCCGCCAGATGGCAAAACATTGACTTAGTTGTCAGAAATTACGCCTAATGGATGGAGAGGCACTCCAGATACGCAAATATACTGACTAAATCAACAAAAAAGTCAGTTTTGCATAATATGTCCCCTTTAATAAGTGCACTAATGTCTGTTCAGATTATCTGGAATTACATACAGATAAGAAAATTAAACTAATCACACAAATTATTTGTTATCTCATAGGAACTGCACGAGTAGTTTAAAGCTTCAAAGCTTTGTTCATTAAGTTGACATTAGAATTCTAAAACAACATTTGAATGCCGCAGCCTTTTTATTACTGTGTGTAAACCCTAAATTAAATTTAAACAGAACTTCTGTACACCTACAAAGCTGCAGATAAAGATTAGGCCACACCAGTGTTGTTATTAGTATTACACTATTTGGAATTGTAGATTCCAGTGGTTGCTGCATAGGATTTTTTAATTTTCTATTTGTGTATCACAAACTTTTCCTTGAACTCATCCAGCAGGGTCCCCTTAAAAAAACGCATCATTGTTATTGGTGCCGTCTTTAATCTTCCCAAAATGTACTCTTACTTTAAATTCTTTGAGTACATTGAATATGCATGTTTACTTTTCCTTTACTTTGGTTGGAGCACAGTAGTACCACTGTGGATCATACCTTCTCCTTCTGCTTGTTTTTTATGTCCTCCTCCATCTCTGCTGAGGTGTGAGGACTGGAGGCTGTTGGAGACTCAGTGGGTAAACTGAACTGGACCGTTTTGACTGGTTTGGCCGATGGCTGCACAGCCAGTGATTTCACCGTCTCAATGACCTTCAGGCATCTGGCCACTGTCGTAGAGATGGCTGAATGGTCGTCGCTTGGAGGACTCGATGTTGCTGGTGTTGATGATGGTGGTGTTACTGAGGCAGTGGTTACAGGCTGCAAAGGACTGGAGGAGTTGGGGGCAGGAGCTGCAGGAGGCTGGCCAATAAAAGGAAACACTACATTGCTGGAGGGAGGAGTGAAAGGAGGTTGTCCAGGAGGGCGTCGGGGCGGAGGACCAGGAGGTGGTCCAGGAGGAGGCCCTGGAGGAGGCTGTCCAGGGCGCCGTGGAGGAGGTCCAGGAGGTGGTCCAGGGGGAGGTCCTGCTGTAGGACCAAATCCTTGATGATCCTGACAAGCTGCAGGAGTAGCTGGAGTGCCCATGCTGAGGGTTGTAGAGCCCTGGGATGGGTGGATCTGGGTAGTGACTCCAAGGGGCAAGTTGATTTGTAGAGATGGATGTTGGTAATGAGTAGAAGGAGGCCCAGGAGGAGGTTTAGCAGTTGAAGGGGTGGAAGGTGTGCCGCCCATTGTCTTGGTAAGACTCTGCAGCTGTTGTGCCTTCTTTAGTGCCTCCAACTCTTGCTGGTCCAGGAATCCTTCATACTCAGAGACTGTTTTATGTTTGGCGAGTGGCTCCAAACTGGAGGACCTGGCAGGGGAGGGGGAATGGATGATATCCAATTCCACAGAACCAGTTCTACTCATTTGAAGGTTTTCCCTTGGGGTTAACATAGTCTCTCTTTCTATGGATGAGGACTTTGATCCATAGATTTTCTCTTGGGCTCGGCTTGCCAGTTTGGACACATCTCCTGTACTCAGCTTCAGGCCAATCGTACGGAGTAGACTCTGGATCTTATCATAGGGTTCTGTTTGGCTCTTTGGTTCGTCGCTTGTTCTCTCAACTGAGGACCGTTTAGGGCTTAGTTGGTTCTTTTCCCTTTCTACTCCTAGACTGCTGCTTGATGGTTCTTGAGCCAGTCCCACAAGCCGAGAGAAACCCCTGCCATCTTGAAGTGCACGCTCATGAGGCAGAAGGTCATCATGGACATAAGCCGGTTCCGGTTGCTTTTCAGCATCAACCTTTTTATTGAGCATGTCAAGAAAGCGATCGAGGGGTGGTTTCTCTGCAGGGGGGGATTGTCGTGGTGTTTTGTTCTTCAGTCTTGGAGAGGGGCTTCTAGGAGGCGGTTCTGTGGGAGAAGGAGGTCTGAAAGGGGAATGGGAAGCTGAGGTGGCCACAGTATGTGTCAAGGGAGGTTGGGTGGAGGCAACCAGAACGTGGCCAGTCTGAGAAGAAGGCGAGGCAGCACGGGGAGACTGGCTCCGTTTGACAGGGTGATACGGATCATCGTATGGTCGGTTGGAATATGCTGGGTCATAGTAGCGATCGTCATAAGGTTCATCGTAAACATCATAGCGATCAGTGTAACGTTGGCTGGTTGAAGGAGGGCCACCATAGGCAGCTTCCCCATACAGGTGATTTTCATATGGTCGGTCAGGGTAGGGACGGTCACCATATGGAGGGCGATCAGTATAAGGATGGCTGGTGTATGGATCACCATAGCGTTCAGCGTACCGCCGTTCTTGGTAAGGACTGTATGGCCGGTCATAATAAGGGTCGTCGTAGGGTTGGGGAGGACGATGGTACTCTGGTCCCTCCGGTCGCTTCTTTAAGATGGACCTGACTGGTTTGTACTCAGCCAGTGGGACGGCAATCCTGCCATGGTCATAGTCAATGCAGGTCCTCTGTCCAGGGTCTCTGTCCACCAGTGACTTTTTGTAAGCAATCATTTCGTTCAGCTCCTCCAGCTCCCGCTTCTTCCTTGCCAGCTCATCCTCCATGACTCCGGCACGTCTGGGAGGAGGACTCAACTCCCTCCTCCTCTTGTGACTTTCTTCATGCTCTCGGCTGACTTTGCTCCTCTTCTTGCTGTGCCTGTCTTTGCTTCTCTCCCTGCTCCTGCTGCGGCTCCTGCTGGAGCTCTTGCCTCGGCTGTGACTCCTGCTCCGACTCTTAGAGTGCCTCTTTGGCATCTCTCGGCTTCGCCCATATTTGCTGCTTTTACGGTCGCGGTCAACGCTGGTGCTGCGTCTCTTTTTGATGAGACGTCCAAACTGGTCTCTGGGCGGACTCCTGCTCCTACTTTTACTCCTAGCTCTACTCCTACTTGGACTCCTGCTCCGACTTCTGCTCCGGCCATATCTACGCCGAGTTGAACTGTAATCCTTTCTGCTGACGCTGGTTTTGCTGTCCTGTGTTCTAAGATTCTTCACCACTGCCTTCAGCTTGTCCGCCTCTGGTTTTTCTTTCCTAAAATGTCAGAAGTAAATAAAACACATCACGGACAGGTTTTGCTTATTACAATACATTTACAAAAAGTGTATTTCTATACATACTGTTAGGATGCCAATGTGAAATACATAGGTACATATTATTTTATTATACAAGAACATTTTGGAAACTATTGGGCCCTCCCCATCTTTAAAATGGCTATTTTGCAACACTTGATTTTCTTCCAACTCATAAAATTAATAAACAAAATGTACAACTCACTCAGTTTCTTCTGAAGCTTTGGTCAGCTTGATGGTCATCTATCGAATGACACAAACACATATTAGAGTTTGTAAGAAAAATATTTTTTACGACCAACATCTTGTTAAAATGCAAAAAATGTGTTACAGACACAAAGTGGTAAATAAATTAAGATATTAATGCTATAAAAGATACAAACAGCTTTTCAAGACCGTAAAATTTCATCTCGAATTATATCTGACTGAAATGAGTTGTGTTCATGCAGTGTAAATATATTTTGCACATAAATATGAATACATGAATACATTTTTTGTTTTACCTTTCCTTTGCTAGCCCCCACACCGCCCAATTTCCGAACAGGAAGGAAAACACTCTCCGTGAAACGTTTTATCCTGATGGCCTGGTTCCCCCCCTCCGCTGTTTCATGCTTGGAGAAAAAAGTGAGTTAAATGTTAAAGATAAAAAAACATTACACAAACTGTGACTACTTTTCTATAACCATTATGTTAGTGTTGACGACGTCCGACACCTCATGAAGACCTAATGACATTTAAACTGTCACAACAGAGAACTCGGTTGCTGCCGAGATTTTTTCTTAACTGAACATCAGAACAGAAAATAAAAAGTTATAAAGTGAAAACCGTTGATGATCTATTTGATGTAAAGAGTTATGTATTAATGAGAAAAAATTCAAACTGACGACAACATTTTTAAAAGAATAATTTCAGTCAGGAAGTGAAACACTAGATTTAACCATGTCCTTCTGAATGCTTCAAACTTGTACATCATTAAATGTGTTTCCAAGACATTCAGACGCTGAGTTGGAACGTCCTCCTTACCTGAGTTTGAAATTAAATTGGTAAGAAGGTGGAATTGATGCAGAACTGTGAATGTTGTGATAAAAAGAGACGAGAACCAAAAAATCCTCACATCAGTCATTGATGCTGGTTCTGACTCACCTGCGGACACAAGCTCTGGGTAGTTTCACAATCATGAATCTTTAGACTCCTCGCAAAAAGATTAGATTTGGATTCAAAGTGCGGTGATACATCAGTTATTGATTTAAATGTCTGATCTCATCAGGTCTCTTTTCCTTAACCAGTGGGTGCCAATCGGATGACTAATGAAAGAATAAATGTGAAAGCATCTTACGGTTTCCTGTGTGTATGAGAATAAGAGAACGAGGGGGAACATAGAGTGCTTGGCTGTGTTGTTATTCACATCATGTTTCCAGTAGTGAGAGCAGCTGCTGCTCGGCTTCGCTAACGTTGCTCTCTGGGTGATTGTGTAGAATTATTCACAACTATACTTCACGTGGTCAAACAACAAACATAGCAAACTCAACTTCTGTGTGTGCTGTAGGTTGTCCGGGTGCTGCACAGCCCTCAAACTTCAGTTCTGACTTTTTTCTTTCTGTAAACATCACCTTGTCATTGTCCACATCTGCATCACGATACATCTAAGAATCAAATGTTTCCCCCACACTTGGTAGATTTAATTACGAATGTCTGAGGAACCTGCTTCTTGTGCTGAGGCAACTTTCTGAAGTATTTCTTTTTAGTCCTACAGCTCCTGTGAATCCTCCTCTGAGGATGAAGAGGCAGAGGAGGACTCACCGGGACGACGCTAAACTCGACCTTCTCGTTCAGCTCCAGTCTTTTTTTCTCTATCACCTCCGACATGTGGAAGTAGAGCTGCGGGTTCTGAGTGCACTTGATGAGCCCCGAGTCATCTGCGAACTCGATCACGATGCCCTGGTTATAAAACATAAGAACACATTTAAAACACATCACAGGGATTAGCTCAAACTCACTGATAGGTTTTGAAAGTCTTACATGTCGACGTTGTTCGATGGACTCTTCAAAGGAGTCAGGGAGAATTTCGACGTAGGTCGCTCGCTCCTCTTTGGTCACCCGATGGGTGGCGATGTTGAAACGCACCTTCACAGATTAAACACAGCTCAGGATCAGAACTCAAACATCCAAAACTAAAGATACGAGCTGCTGCTTGTTTCTGCACAGTGAGGCTTCTGAACTTCAAATACAATAATACTCAGCACTGACACATGTAAATAAACCTACAAATAACACTTGTTAAGACAGCCGATGTGTGGCTGATCAATAATACTGATTCAATCCTGTTTACACTGCAGTCGTCTCACCTTGTCACCGTCCAACATTGTGGCGGTGGTCAGCAGGTCATCAGGACGGAAGGGAAGCTGTTTCTGTTTCCCATCAACAGTCATCACCAGTCGACCGACATCTGGGTTTGTTTTAACGCCAGCTGACTGATTCTTCTTCACCTCCTCCTGCTGCTGCTCCACCTTCTCCTTTTTCACCTTCACCTGCTCCTCTTCTTCTTCAGCTTTTCCTTCCCCCTCTTTCTTCTCATCTTTATCCATCTTCTCCACTTTAACTTTGACCTGCACAGAAAAAATATGTGTGGACATGTTATTTTAAATATTTTAAATAAAAGAAAAAAATTCCAGAACTTCTGCAGGAATTCTTCTTACCGGTGCAAAGGGAGCTCCCACTGGTTCCTCCCTCGGCTCCTCCTTGATCTTTATGTTTTTGGAGATGGCTTTGAGGACGGTGCCTTCAAATCGCTCCTTGCTGAGGTCGTCCAGCGTGTCGGGGTCTCTCATTTTAAAGCCGAACGGCGTCCACTGCAGGACAAGAGGAAGACAGCGAGCAGTCAAACACTTCAGTTTGTTTTAGGATAAAAAGAAAAACTCAGTTTGATAAAATAAAACTTGACATTTGTTTTAAAAGTTAACAAAGAAAACGGAAAACATTCAGGACAGATTTTAAGTAATCTGGTCATTTCGTTAGATAACGGCAACAAGATGTTTAAGAAGTTATTTATAAACTGTACAGATCATAAGAAAGTTTCATTTGTTAATATAATGACAAAAACTAAACTCAACCTTAAACTGAACCTAAACTCAAAGTAAAGATAAAAAGTTAACAAAACCAGACGGACCACCTGGCGTTTATAGGCCTGCGCTTTAAAGCAGGTAAAGTTCAGAAGAAGCTACTAGATGGTACAAGGTCACTGCGACCTCACAATCTGTAAGGTTGCAGTGACCTTTGACCTCCAGAACTTAAACTGATTTGACCGTACCTCAAAGTAAAGTAACAGAAACTTAAAAATACACTCGACCTGAAACCAAAACACTTTTGCTAAATGTAAATGTACATGTTGCTGCTTATTTAAAGAAATTCTTGTAGTGAAGAATATTTATCTGCTGTATTACAGACACATTTTCTTTTAAATACTGTAAACAAACAAAGCTCTAAAAAAAGAAGAAGAACTTTATCGTCTGTTTCTCACTTTGCATTTTGCGGCTGCCAGCGCCGCCGCTACCTCCTCCTTCTTCTTCCTCTCCGCCTCTCTCTGTCGCTCCTCCTCCTCCTCCCTCCTACGCTCCTCCTCTAGTTTCCTCTTCTCCTCCTCCTCCCGTTTCCTCCTCTTGTCTTCCTCCTCTCGTCTCTTCTGCTCCTCCAGGATTTTGTCCTCCACCCTTTTTGTCCTCAACAGCCTGATCGCCCTCTTCTTTGATTTCACCTGCAGGAAAAACAAAACGACAGTGTCAGGATGTAAAACTTAAAACCACTTCCTGTCCTCTGTTGTCCCACAGCTCACACTCACCAAAGCAACAGTGAACTCTGCTTCCTTGTGGATGTCTTTGTTGTCGAACTCTGTGTCGCTGAAGTTTTCACAGACGTCAAAAGGCAGCTCGCCATGTTCCTCAGAGTTGATGATGCCTTCTTCAGACCCCAGATAGGTGATGATGCCCTGAGAGACGGAACAAGAACAGAACCTCAGACATTCAGTTATCAGAACAGCTCACATCCTGTTGGAACTTCAAATGGCTTGTTCGCATGTTTCTACTCAAAGACAGAAAGAAGTTCATGTAGAACATTTGCTGAATTAACAAGAAGGTCCAAATAATGCAGAATGAGTCAGAGACAGAGTTTCACAGAGTTTATAAAGTGTCTCCAACTCAACAACTCACTAAACTGACACATTTGTTAAGGGAGTCTGGGGACTTTCTCCACGGGGACAAAGAAGTAGCCTATATTGTTCCTGTTTAGTGTCTTTGTAACATGTGACATGTTTAGATCAATAATAGAGCTGCACGATATTGGAAAAAAATGACATTGCTTGTTTGTTTTAACCCAACAACTCTTAAAATCACTACATTTGTTAATGGAGTCTGGTGCTGTTGTGGTGTTGGATCAGTTGAAGCAGATAGTGTGTTCACAAACATCTGATACTGACATTGGCAGATGTGTAACAGGTGTGTGTGTGTGTGTGTGTGTGTTACCAGCTCTCTCTTCTCTTTGGTGTAGCTGAAGGTAAATGGGATTTTGGTTTTGATGTTGGCTGCTCTTCTCTTCCCGGTCACCATGTCGTACAGCAGGTTGATCAATACGTGGTCGTTCTTCAGCAGCGTCACGCCGCAGTCCCGGTGGTCGAAGGTCACGTTGGTCTTAACAGGGCCGATGTTGGCGTGGATCTGACCTGGGTAACCCTGCATCTGCGGCTGCACAGAGGACAGATGCCATGTTTAACACAACAAAACGTTTCTGTACATTTTGATGTGAGATCAGAGGCAAGAATCAGTTCTGAGCTGTTGGAGCTCCAAACATGTTTAGTAAAGTCAAATTAAACTATAAAGTGTCCAGATCGTTTCATCTTTTACTCTTAGGAATTAAAAATGTGACTCAGTCATTGAGGAAAACAGAATTAATACAGACGACAACAGACCCTCTCTGAGTCTCCAAACATCAAACACATCGGAGGACACGTGGTCCAGTTCTTTTAAACTGACAAACCGGGTCCCTCGTGTTGAGTCTTGCTCACCGTCGGCTCGATGATCGGCTGGCTGACGATGCCCTCGTACAGCTCTAGGTCCAGCTTCATGGTGGGGCCTATCTCCGGCTTGGCGATGGTATTCCCTTTGAGGGCCTGGAGAGATTCGCTGTTACCATCTGTAGTTGGCGTCTCCTCCTCCTCCTTCTCCTTCTCCTCCTTGACAGCAGCTGCAGCAGCGGCGGTTGCAGAGCAGAAGGTCAGGAGGAGGGGCTCCTTCACCCGCCGGATCCTGATCGCCCTCTTCCCCGCTCTCAGCTGAAAACAAACAGACTTACAGTTTATTTGAGAACAAACTCGATAGCCTGAGAGGGTCAAAAAAGCAGCAGCGCTGGATGGAGTCTCACCGTGATGACGGTGAACTCGACCTCCTCGTTGACGTCCTCGTCGGTGAACTCGACGTCACTGAAGTTCTCTTTGATGTCGAAGGGAAGTTCGCCGTGTTCTTCCGACTTGATGATGCCTTCGCTGTCTTTGAGGCTGATGATGACGCCCTGCAGATGAAGAGTTGAAAACACACTCAGAGACACAGAAGACTCCTGATCGACTTATTATCATGAAGATGCAGCCTGAGGCAGAGATGGTTCTGAAGAGACTTTGATTTAATTTATGTCTCAGTGTTGAATATTATAATTTCTGACCATCAATCAGTCGAACTGCAATAGCAGATTTTAACATGAGTTCTGTTTGGTACTGGAGGTTTCTCTGGTTGTGTCTGAGCAGCTCTGACCTCCTCTCTGGACTCTTTGGTGTGGCTGAAGGTTGAAGGGATCTTGGGTTTGATGTTGGTCGCCCTCCTCTTCTCGGAGACGATGTCGGTCAGCAGGTTGATGAGCACCTGGTCGTTCTTTAGCAGTGTCACCGTGCTGTCCTTCGTCTCAAATGTCAGGTTGGTCCTCAGCGGCCCGATGTTCACGTGGACCTGCCCAGGGTACTGACGCCCGCCGAGCTGCAGACAGAACCAACAGGGTTAACGACAGGATACAGGAAGGACGAGGATGGGTCACATGACGGGTTAGACTGCGGACTGACCTGAGGTTCTGTGATGGCCTGACTGACCACGGCCTCGTAGATCTCTGTGTCCACGTTCTCTGTTCCCCCTGGAGCCACTTTCACATCCGTCGCTATCAGGCTGGTCTGCTCACAAACAATCAGTCGTAGAACTGGTCAGTAAAGGTGAGTTTTATCCAGAATATAAAAGCATTGAAACCATGAGATAAAATATAAACTTTCAATCCTTTATATAAAATGGACAAAAACTCTCCAGCAAAACAACTTGAGATGAGAAATGACATTAAACTTGAGACAAAGATCAACACATGATCTGAAATCCAGATTCCAAATCAACAGCACAAACAAAATACGCCAGTGAAAAATGTTGAAGAATATTTTGACTCAACCAGAAACTTCTGGAAAGAAAATAAAATCAGACGGTTCAACAACCTGAACATAATTTATCTGTGTTCAGATTGTTGGAGGAGGTGCTGTTGTTATTTCAGTCATGTAAAATCTGTCTTACTTCAAATAAAGCCTCAGTTTAACTCATAAAATCACGAGTTATCATCAGGAAAGTTAAAGATGACAGAACATTATATTGAAGTTAAGAGTGAACTAATAACTACACAAATAAAAATATAGTTGGAGTTTATTCAAACGATTGTTGAACAGACAGAATTATGTTGCTGCTGTTTGATGTTTTTCGTGTTTTTGGATGAAACATCTTTAACCGGCTTGCTTTTCATACGTGACCGCTAAAGATGATCTCTGTGCGGCGCCTCACCTTCGCCTTGCAGGCGGTGAAGTGAACTCTAACCCCGGGCTGCATGGCCTTGGGGTTTCCAAAGAAGGCGTCGAAGCTGAAGGTGTACTTCTCCAGATCTTCTCTCTCGATGTAGCCGAAGCTCGGCTGAGGATCAGACATAGAGGAACATCTGATTATTGACTAAATCTGGACGAATCATACAGGAGTTCTGTTCTGGTTCAGGGAGGACATCCGTCGTTTGGATGGAACTTTACCAGGAACCCTGTCAGGAACTTTACCAGCGTTTCGAGCAGCAAAACTGGCGACTACAGCTCCTCAAACGGTCCCTTCGCAGGAGGAGAACTCAAGAACTATCATGGCTGAATGTTGCCGAGTGGTCAAACACAGACAACCAGAGATATCGTTCCACATCTACAGCTACAGATCATCAAATCAACTGAACAGGTTGATGATGTTAATGTTGTGTTCAGCACTCAATTCTGCTGAAAACATGTGGACAAAAACATCAGTTAAAGTGAATCCAGGTGTGAGGTGAGGTCACCTGAAGGTATTTCAAAGGCTTTAGAAGCTGGAGATCCATTTATTTGATTGAAGGCTCTATGGTCAGTTTACAGGACAAAAAGTTTTTAATAATCCTGGGAAATGTTGCTGCGTATCATGTGTTCTTATTTATCCTTTTATATTGAAGATATTATAAACCAGGGGGCGTGGTCAAAATCTCCTGTTAAGATGACAGATTTTGTTTTTTGCAGGTGCACTCAGGTGAGCTGAATGAACATGTGACCTGATGACATCATCAGTCTTACCCCGATGAACGAGATGATCCCCGTCGACCTGCCTGGAGGAGGCCTGAGGACACAACACCACATAATTCATATATTAGATATTAACAATCAATCAAACTGCAGAGATGTGACTGGCATCACTCACAGATCAGAACCTGTAAGGACTTACTTATCAAATGTGCGTTTTCCCAGCAGGCCGAGGGTTTTGGCGGCCTTGACGGGGTCAGCTTTGGGCTTAGCCTTCGCTGCAGGAGGAGGGGGGTCAGGTGCAGGTGTTGTCATGACGACGGGCTCCTCTGTGACCTTTTTCATTTCCCCCGGAGTTGATTCAGTGGGCGGAGCCGAAATCAAGGCTTTAATCTGAAACATTAAACAAAAAACAAAGACGAGATTTAGACACAAGTACATGTGATCCTGCTGAAGACCTGGACCTGCTCACCAGGTCAACACCACACCGTAGAAGAACTGCACTCAAAATGTACTCAAGTGTTTGTTGAACTGAATAATGTATATTATATTATACTTCATCTTTATTAATACATTTCTGTTTTCATCACTTTGATGCCGATGATCAACATTTATCAACATTTGCTGACACCCAACTGTTTAATCAAGTCATTTTGGAAAATAATCAGAAAAGATGAATAAATAATAATGTTCTTAAAGAAGTGTGTGACGTTTAATCTCTGTTTCTAGTCACTGGTCACAGGTCAGCTGGTCTGGACTCACCCACTCAGGCTGCTCTGGGGGCGGGTTGGGCATCGGTTCCTCTACAACAGGCTGAACACAGACAGAGAAGGTTCTGGTGTCACAGGTCAAATATACTGAACAGCTGAGCTCCAGAATCAACACCTGCCTAACCTGACCCATCATCAACCACAGGACAGTGATTCCATCTGATCAATAACAGTGGAGCTAAATAACACGGAGCACAGGTGAGCACAGTGTGAAGTGCAGCTGAGCAGCTCACCTCTCCCGTCCAGCCCGGAGGGAAGCCCGGCGGGAAGCCCACGGGAGGGGGACAGCCT
>OMLP01019021.1:15147-45477 GCA_900302685.1 Spondyliosoma cantharus
TATATATATATATATATATATATATATATATATATGTATTTTTTTTTTTACTGCAAATAGCTTGTTTTTGGTCCAAGAAAAATATTGCTTTATTAAATGCTTTAATAGGAAAAGATGTTATAGTTTTTTGTAAATATTGACCATAGTCATAGTTTTTTTGAGGCAGTTCAGTTTTGCAATAGTGAGTCTCCAATGATGAAGTCTTGTACATGGAACGTTTGCCTTTTTCTACTTTTCCATCTCTTTCAATTTTTTGTGAACATCACTGTACCTTGTGAGGCCGACATAATACATGACACCATCGTAATATTTTTTTATTTATGTCTTTCCCATTTTTGAGGAGTTTGAAAGAGAACCCCTCAACACCTATAAAACCTGTCGGCACCTCTGATTCTCCTCATGCGATTGCGCACTAGTCCACAGGTGTCACCCTGTGTGTCAAACACACTTTGTGCGCTCGTTGGGGTTTGGAGGGGTTACGTGTGCATGCATGTTAAGCAGGGCGGCGGGTCCAAAGGGATGCCAGAGAAGAGCTCTCTGGCAGGCCACTCCATGGAAATATCTCTGTCAGGCGGTGATGAATGAGCTCACCAACTCAAAAGTCAGACAAGCCCATCTCTCCTCTCCTTTCCTCTCCAATGTTCTTCACCCTGTCTCTCACCTCCCCCCTCCCCCTCCTCCTCCTCCTCCTCTTCCCGGCTGCCTTTTGGGATCTCCACTGACTCAGCCAGTCCTTTTATCTCCATCTGTGTGATCTCTCTCTTATGCAGACGGATTATACGCACAGTCTGTCTGCATGTGACACATGTATTAAACTCGATTTCACTTTCCATATATTTTAAACCTTTGACATGCACTTGAGGCCAAGGTTGACACAAAATCTTCTACTTCCTCATATTTTTATTTGATTCACATCATTTTCCAAACCATGCATCCATTTATCGTGTTTTTATGTCTTCCTACAGAGCAGAGGACCACGCAGCAAGGCCAAGTGTACTTTCTCCACACTCAGACAGGTGTCAGCACGTGGCATGACCCCAGAGTACCAAGGTACGCCCCCCACTTTCTGTCCGCATTTAAACTGTAAAACATTTAACACTTACTTGCCTCGTGGAATAAATCATGCCCAAATCCAAAATACACGTCTTTCCTCTCACCTGTAGTGCTATTGATCCATATAGATTGTGTATGTTGTGTGGGAGCATTGGAGATATCAGCTGAAGAGATGTCTGCCTTCTCTTATAATAGAACTAGATGGCTTGTGATGGAAGTGCCAAAAGAACACAGTTGAAAAACTCAACAGCATTGTGTCCTTCCAGAAATCATGACAACCTAAATTAGACCTGCCAATCATACCACCAGACGACAAGGGTTGTGCATCTACTCATGGACGAGAGGGTTGTGTTCCTAAACATAAAACTGTGTCTTCCTTGGCTGAGCTGTAAATTTAGCTGGCCTGGAGTGCCATCTGGTTCGATTATCTTCAAGCGGAGACAGACATCTTAATGGCAGATATCTCAAAAATTCAGCAACTCACACGGAAACAATCCAGAAGAAGAAATAGCATTACAGCTAAGTGGAAACAAATGTATTTTTGATTTTGGGATGAACTGTCCCTTTAAACCAGTTATCGTTCTTTGGCATACTTTACGGTCCTCCTGAAACAGCAGTAACTGCCATAACTGACGATGTGGCGGTCTCTCAGTCCCGATCCCCTTGTAGTTTACTGTAAACCTGCAGCTAATTATGAGCCCGACATGCTGTGAGAAGACCCGTGTCACGGGGCTCTCTGAGCGATCTGGTCTTCTGGCACGAGCTGCTTCACTGTAGGACACATGGACAACAGCACACAGGTCTCAACCAGCCGTACCAGAGGCTCTTGGGCAATGCTGTCAGGCAGGTGTGTCCCATTGATTATTATATTCCAAGAACAATGCACACAGATCTACATGTGCATGTGCATAATCGGGCTTCAGTGCACTCCAGACACCATCAATAAAACATGACCGATGTTATAATACCTGGCCTCTGCTCACTTGCGTTCTCTCAGCATGTGAGTGATAGATGATATTTTTATCGCTCCTGATAGGAGGCCATTGGTCACGCCACACCTCACTGGGTGCTCCTCAGACAGCTCCAACATTAGCAGATGGCTCAGCTGCCAAGCTCTCATCGCTCGTGAAGCTCTCGTCCCTTTTGGCTTTAATCCCGCGAAACAGACGAGTCAGCGCCAGCATAGCGAGACTGCTGTAATTCCTGAACCTTTTTGTCTCCATGGAATCCAGCTGAAAGGGGTTGCAGGGCAGCAGTAAATAATTTAGATGGGAGGAAGAAGAAAAATAGAATAAAGGCAGTTGCTCAGACATCTCAGAATCTCGCTGTCCGCCTGAGTCCAGTTAGTCAGTGCTCTGGTATGTTTTATACCTCCAATTTGATGTTTGTGTACTTTGCGTCTCTTTCCTCTCGTCCCACCCTATATTGCCTTTATTTTTCTTCTGTAGTAATGCTGTACTGCATGTTGTTTGCATGTCTGTTGCATTTCAGAGATCTGAGTAATGTGAACTGTGAGGAACTGGGTCCTTTACCTCCTGGATGGGAGATACGGAACACCGCCACCGGGAGGGTTTATTTTGTCGACCACAACAACCGAACCACACAGTTCACAGACCCACGCCTCTCCGCCAACCTGCATCTAGTCCTCAAGTGAGTGCTATAGTGCCCTTAACACAGAAAAATGTAATAGTGAAATAAATTAGACGTCACATAAAAAAAAAAAAAAACGGTATAAAAGCAGTAAAATTTATTTTCTGTTTCTGTTTTTTTCCGTCTGTAGTCCAAGCCCCAATGGTTCTCGAGGAGGCATAGAAAGTCAGAATGTCAGGTAAGGTTTGGGCCTCGTGCCAGTAGTCCTCACTTACACACAGACAAGAACACACACAAGCACTCACTCCCCCAGACATTCGCAGACTTACTCACTATGCCTCCCCCTCAGTCAATGTTTTACTCTGGGATCCTGTGCCAATGTGTGTTCACCACCTGTAGAGGTTCAGCAGTGAGAGTGGCCCTTCTGCTGAGCAGACGTTTGTGCGCACACAGAAATACATCCATAGTGCACTCCCCCACAGTCTTTCTTTCCACACAAAAATTTCAATTCCTCAGGCCCACAGAGGTTTTGATCATAAAGGCGTTTTAGCACACAATCCGTCACAAAGCTGGCTTTGGCCAGACATCAGATAGCTGAGTGGAAACCAAGGCTGCTGTGTCTGTGGCTGAGGAGCGTCTTACGTCCAGGAAACAGAGCATAAATTTGATGCCCAAGTCGATGAATGAACTGTGTGTGTATGTGTGTGCGTGTGCGTGTGTGCGTGTGTCCATCTGTGTTGGTTCATGTGGGTTGCTTCATGCTTCCGTGCTTGGTACATGCCTGCGTGCATGGATGCACGTGTTCAGAATCTCTTCCCCTGTGCAGCTGTTCAAACACATACAATACTGTGTAGCGATAGCTGTAGAATTACCCATAGGTCCTTGCTCTGCAAAGGTGGAGCAGCATACGGGTGCCTTGGTGGGCCTCCTCCGCCTGATCTCATTCCCTCTCTGTGCAGAGAGAGATGGAATGCATCGACGGAGAGATCAGGTTTCTTTTTTTCCTGTTCGGATGGATCAAAGAACGTGTTTGGGATTTTGTATTCGCTTTGCTGGTCCTCGTATAAAAATGTAGACTGGCACGCCACATTTGTTTTTAATGGAGGAATTTTGTCATGAGCATGACCATGCCCAGATGTGTGAAAATGTCATGCATATAATTTCTATTGTGTATGTCTTCTGGTAGCATGAGTAGTTCCCATTAAAGCCAGCATATGTTTTATCTAACATCACAGAAATTATTTCTATGCAGAAAAAAGTCTGTCTATAGCTGTATGTGTTTTGCAGTTGTTATTAATCAAATTTGTGCATGTTTGTTGGGCTTTTATTGTGAAGTGAGAAGTAGAAAGAAAAAAAGTCTTTCATTTGGTCTGTTCCAGGTTTTTGAAGGGCACATGGACCTTGGCCTGAGATTTGTGAAATAACTTCTTATTAAATGACTGCATGGCTGAGGTTCAACCTGCGCCAACCTCAGTCCATTCGAATTCCATTAACCCTGTAATCTGCTGCCTTTTCACTACAGTTTATGTCCGTACTGAAGCTGCCGTTACTGCAGATAGACTTTGCAGTGACTTTCTCGTTTGTGACAAAACTCTGGAAAAGACATCAGTCGTCATGGATTTCAATCAAGACATCTGCCTTTTATCAAGTCTGGGATTTTAGAAATTTTCACCTCATGTGCCGTCATCCCACAAAAATGTTCGATATACACATATATGTCCATCAAAGTTATAGTTTATTGCCTTTTTTATTCGCTGAAGACACGGCCTGAGCATCCAGACCACAGTTTTGGTTATATTTCCCTCGTGATGTTGCAATCTCTTACCGAATTTGAGCTGTCCCAACTGGCCGGTGTCACCGTTCAATAGGTAACTCAATCCTAGTCTGGTCCTGGCTGCAGGGCTGCCCTCTGCACAGTTGCATGAGAAATATCTGCGTCATTTCCCAGACGCTCGTGATTTGTTACGTGGCCAAAACATTGCTTTTTGCTACGGGACAGGTAACATGCAGCAGAGAGAGAAGAGAGAACTCTGGGGAAGCCACAAGAGAGAGCAACAAAGACGGAGCAGGAGTGTTTGATTTATGGGTGAAAGTGCAAGAGGAGATGCTCCATGACTTCTTTCTCCTCCCTTCCCTCCCACCTTCTGAATCGTCTGCAGAGTTTGGGTGCTGTTGGGAGAGTGCCCTCCCCTCCCTCTGAGTCTAGTCTGCAGGAAATAAAGGGATTCGTGAAGAGGTCTCCAGTGTCCTATGGGGCCCTGTGGCTTTTTGGGATAGCAGGAAGTGATTGAAAAGCCAAACTGGATTCAACGAGGCAGACACCAGAAACCAAACTGAGCTACTCAGTCAGAGAGGAGTTGTCATTGTGGTGCGCTGAGGAGATACCAGCCAAGGGGCAGATACATGAGAGTTGAAGTTTTGAGCTAAATTACCTTCTGACAACTCTACTGAGTCATGAACTGAACTGACTGACACTGAAAGCTCCTCCTGTATTTTGTCAGCTCAATTGAAAACTCGGATGTACCTGTGTGAAAATGTTTATTGTAACCTTGGCATCACTTTTGGTGCCACAGCCTACACATCCGTACTGCACGCCCACAGACTGACTTGTGTATGCTTCCACCACCCTCTGCGGTCGCCTCTAGAGTCTGGTGTTTATGACCCTGCTCAGGGCCGAGCATGCCTGCCACCCCCCACTGGAGTGCAAAAGGCCATTGTGCAAATAATCCTTTAGTGCCGGCTCCATAAAGGCTCTTTTGATTCTGTGTGTGTGTGTGTGCGTGTGCGTGTGTGCGTGTGTGTGTGTCCACTGTGCCACCCTCTGAGGCTGTCTTCCTAAACACAGCGCCCAGTTCAAAAGTTGTATTCTCAAGACCTCTGTCATCATTAACCGCAGATGATGTTCACAACCGCACTATTGATACTGCGGTTAACTGCTTGTTTTGTCCCTGCGTTTGACATGTTCCATCAAATGCTGCCTTCTTGGAATTCTTTTGCTTTAAGTCATTTTGGAGTCTCCAATAGAGTGAGAAGACAAAGACGATGAGAAAATTAGAGAATACGATGTTCTTGTACATTCAATCTAGTGCTACAAAACCTGAGAGCAGCATCAACTACATTAACAGTGAAAGCAAGATGATGTTTTTAATTCATCTGTCAGGCTTGTTGTACTACATTAAGACCAAAAACATGCACATGTGGGAGCTCTGCCTTGGACAAACGAAATGTGTTCTTTCACTGTTTTTAATTACTTACCGTCCATATTAAATATAGATTAAGTGTCGCCCTGTTTTACTAGTGTCATTTACAGTGCCTACAGTCTGTTCTTATAAAAGCTAATGAAACGATGATGTGAAAGGGCTCAACCTCTACCTGATGAGCACCAAACACAGAGACAAAGCTAGCAGGTGAATATATCGGAGCACTTCGCAGCTAAAGAGCCAGATATTTTCCTCAGGCGCTTCAACAGACTAAAATGAGCTTAAGGAGAGTGAATATTGGACTTTTCAACCAAATTCACCCTTTGGTTGGAAACACAACTTTAAATGTCAGATACTGTTGCTCTGTAACTGCTAGATGTGTATATATAGTTAGCAACTATTAAGTAACAAGTTTGTCATATCAAGGCGAAGATAAAGTATGTCAATGTTGTGCTCACAACGTGTTTCTGCTGCCCCCAACTGGCCAAAAAACTCCAGTGAAAAACTAAAAATGGCAGAGCTAGTTACCTTTTTAGCAGGAGTTTCGGTGAGTTTTTTTTCTCTATCATGATAGCATTTAGCTAATGTCTCATTAGTTATGTGCAGAAACAAAATCTATAACAAAGAATTATTTTGTATTACAAGATACAGATGGAAAAATATAGTTTCAGCTCCAGAAAAGGCTAGCTTTGGCTATCTCACCAGCTGGCTTTTGCTTGATGTAGCCCCCATCTAATTGTCTAAAGTCTCACTCACTGGATACTGACTGCAGGTATAAAGCAACCTCCAAGCTTGCAGCCTAAGCGCTGAATTGAAGTTACTCTAACACTATTGCGGTTGCTAAATGTATGAGCACAAGCTAGCAGCTGCTTCTTTTGTAGAGATGTAGCTTTCTTAATACTAGAACTCGCCTCCCCATGTGCAAAACAACTTCTCCCCGACACTTTTTTTGCAGGCAGGGGCGCTGTTGCTGAATCCTGGGTTTACCCAGATCCAAGCTGATCGTGATTGGTTTATAGAATACAAACGAGCCAGAGTGTTTGTTTTCCACTATACCAGAATGAAAATTGGTGCGGCCAGACCTTTTCTAGCACAGACAGTGCTGTGAAGATCTGGCTATTGGTGACAGATTTACGACAGATGATGTATTTCTGTGGTATTATATTTTTTCTATGATAAACTTTGTTACATTTAATCACTGAATTTGAGCCTTTAAGGCCAGTTCTTGTTGTGAGTTTCTATCCGCCACAGTGCCTGCACAATTCTCAGTCTGTCTGTCTCTGTAAACTTTTGAACGTTCAACTGTACCAGTAAGCCTCTTTTTAAGGTGGCAGAGATGGCCCCTCATTACGCAAAGTATACATGATGAGTCAAAGCAACAGAGGATCTATTTGCAGAGCTCTCAGTCAAATTCTGCTGCTCCCCCGCAGAAAGCCTCATTTTACTTCAGCAACCTCTCCGTGTGAGACCACCGGGCTACAGTCAGGTGGAGGTTAGTGTTTGTATAAGAGAGAGATGGGGCCAGTGAGTGAGTGAAGATGTCTTACCTCCACTAATCCCTCCTCCACCTCTGTCTGTGTGTCTGCGCGGGGCTGAGGCAGCTGTTTGATTTGATGTGCTTCCCAGATGACCTCAGTGTGTTTACTCCTCGTACTCTGCAGTCAGCAAAGGACACAGAAAGAACTCTCACTCTCGGAAAGCTTTATTTTGAGTTCCTTGGCATCCCCCTTGTTGTTTTTGTGGAAGTGCTTGCTTACTTTTTCCCCCAATCGTAAGCTTGTTTGTGTTTTGGAACATCTAGGACTTACAATTTTTCCTCTTTCATCTTGTCCCTTTTTTTCCCTCCCTTGTCTTACTGTCTCTTTCTCTTGGCTCGTTGCTCCCTCTCCACTCTCACCTCCTTCCCTCGCCTCTCTTCCTCTCCCTGCTGTCTGCCCTCAAGTCGTCAGAACCAGCTGAAGGATCAGGCCCAGCAGGCTCTGGTGTCCCCCGGTCAGCTCCCAGAGGAGGCCGAGTGCCTCACGGTGCCCAAGTACAAGAGAGACCTTGTTCAGAAGCTCAAGATCCTCCGCCAGGAACTGTCCCAGCAGCAGCCTCAGGCTGGCCACTGCCGCATCGAGGTGTCCCGTGAGGAAATCTTTGAGGTGAGGATGGAAAAAAAAAAAAAAAAAACAAGCTCAGTCATGTCATCGTGTCGTCTGGAGCTCCCAACGGGTGGCTCTTATTAAAGATACTGCAAAATGGGTACATAATTTAACCCAGAGGGAAATTCAGTTGTCAGAGCCAGAGCATGCGTGAAACAAATTAAAATGCATGACAAACTGTTCGAAAAACATGGAACTGATATCATTTGCACAAAGCAAAACCTCACAGTATCTCCGTCTGTTTGTACCTGCAGACAGCTTGTAATTATTAAGTCTAGTTATTTATAGATGCACAAAAGTCACGTTAAACATTCTCCAAAGGTTTTTCTTCCTCCCTTCTTCTTGTCTACTCCCATAAAGGTCATTGCCCGTAGAAGTCTGGCTGTGAGAATGATTTCTCTCACACACCCGGTTATCTATGATGTGTGAAGCCAGTGTGTTCAAAATCTAAAGCAGACCTCTTGTTCAAGATGAGCGCATTTTCACAGCTGGGGGAGTTTTCTTTTTGTGCATCTAGGAGGTGCGGGGCCTTCATCAGAGCAACAACACCTGCAACCGACTGCGTGACCCTCATAAAATATGCACTGGAATGTGCTGGAACAGCCACGTCTGTTAATCTGAACGAAGACATTTTTGTTGGCTGATCTCAATGTGAGAGAGAGGGAGGGAGGGGGAGAGGGCCGGGTGAGGAGGGTGCAGAGGACGTCTTGAGGTTGAGACATAACTGCGTAGCGTCTCCAGACCAGCTGAAGCATTACATTATGACTGAACAGGCAAGTGTTAGCTGGTGGGCTGTCAGGCCTGTCTTTATGTGTACTTTTTTCGGTGTCGAAAAGACATTCCCACTTCTCCCACAGCACCTCGCTGTTGTGTGCTGTATCTGGAGGGCACGGAGGAACCTGGCTGTGTTATTATAGTCTTATGGCTGTGTTTATTATAACTGCCCCTAATCCACTTTAAATGAACCCTCCCCCTGACACTGTGAGCTGTCTGCACGTGGGATGAACACTGATTGAGGCGGAGAGATCTTGGCCTCACAACAGAGAACCAATTGGTAATGACTGCTGTAACGCCTCGCTGCATCTGTCTCACTGCTACTGGAGAGCAAATGTGTTCTGAGAAATACTCTCTTTTTCTAGCAGTGTTTTCACCCACGTCACCATATGACGAACAAATAAATGTCTTCCTATAACTGTCTGCTGAGAACCGTGTAGAACCAGTCGATACCAGGGCAAATGTTAAAGAAAAGGCTTTTATAACTGATCTTACTGATCTTTGACGGGGGTACGTGTGTTTGTTTTGCGTCCTCGTTGCAGGAATCATATCGACAGGTGATGAAGATGAGGCCGAAAGACCTGTGGAAAAGGCTGATGGTGAAGTTCAGAGGAGAGGAGGGGCTGGATTACGGAGGAGTTGCCAGGTAAGAAGAGCGTGGTGCATGAAACACACAGACTTTGGTTCTCTGAACACCGTCACTTCTTATACAGCCGTCTGCCTCCTAGTGGAGGAGCCAAAGCACACAACTCACTCACCACTGCTCTGTCTGATTTGGTGTTGTAATTTCTTCCATCGATTGAAGTTGTTCTGAGCTCAGATGTTTCCTCTGTCTGTTTTCTCCCCTCCATCTTCTGCCTGTCCTCTGTGCAGGGAGTGGCTCTACCTGCTGTCCCATGAGATGCTGAACCCGTACTACGGCCTGTTCCAGTACTCCCGTGATGACATTTACACACTGCAGATAAACCCGGACTCTGCTGTCAACCCTGTGAGTCACATCCCACCAAAAATTAAAACTTGTACATTACGACCAAACGATCTTTAAAAAGCATTGAATTCCCATTGTGGTCCCTCTTGAAACTCATTTATAAAGATGAGATCAGACCTGCAGCAGACACAGTCACTACTCTTGGCTATAGTATAGTGTATACTGTAAGCTCATTGTCTCAAGTGTCAATTTTGGCACACATTTAAATTCATGAATTATTTTTCAAAAGGTTAATCTAAGGCTTCACAATTAATCTAAACATCCACATTGCAATATGGCCAGGTGCAATATTGAAATGTCAGCAGCTGCAAGTTTGTTATAAAAGGTAACTTAACTGAATGTGGGACAAAACAGGACTGTAGTTACGTACTTTTGTGCTGCACAGATTCCGTGGCATACAAATCTTGTTCTCCAGATACGCAAGAAGTCAGATTTAATTTTTGGGCTCAGACTTCATCAGATCTTCAGAACATCGGCATGATTTTTTTTCAGTGAAAATAAACATTCACGCAAATTGTGAATCACATTGCAATCGTATTATTTGTAAAAAAGAATTGCAAAAGGATTATATATATTTTTTTTTTCTTGCCATATCGTCCACTACGAGGTTAACCCACCCATCCATTTCCTGCCGCACATTTGGATCCAGGGAACTGGGAATTGTTGTTACATGCAGCTGGGAAGTAGTAAAGAAATATGACATGACTGTCAATAAATTCATTTACTTCATGAATAATTCTTCCCTCTGGATTTCTATCATTATTTGACCAGTATGATCATGAAAAAGGCATTAACTTTCTTTCTATATGGTACTGAAATGGTCTTAAGAAGTATCAGATCGACTTTAGCATGCACTACACTAAGTCTCAACCACATTACATATGTCAAATCTGTCCAACCAGGCCTGTGCTTCAGTTCAGACAGTGATGGCTGAGATAATTTCATCTCGTCTTGCACAACTTCAGCACTCTGTTTTTGTTTGGGTTAACATTGCTCTCAAGTCAACAGACATGATCTCATGGATAGACATGTGTTGTGTGGATAGTGTTGTTTTGCTCAGTTGTTAGAGATAATGTTGCGAGACCCAAACATACTTAAAACACCGAGTTCTGCCGGTAACTCTCTTCTGTCTTGTCATTTGGAAACTCAAGATGTTTTGTCTCCCCTTAGGAGCACTTGTCATACTTCCATTTCGTCGGGCGTATCATGGGGATGGCGGTGTTCCATGGCCACTACATAGACGGAGGCTTCACTCTGCCCTTCTATAAACAGCTGCTGGGTAAACCCATCACCCTGGACGACATGGAGTCTGTCGACCCCGACCTGCACAACAGCCTTGTGTGGATCCTGTACGTACAAGGCAACATTTTTACAGTAGTCAAGTATGTAGAGTTTTCTGTGTGAATGAAAAGTGAAAGAAGATGCTTGAATCAAGAATTGAAACACATCGTTATGCTTTCCCGTTGACAATCAATGTGTGCTTTGAATAGAGAAGTAAAACAAAGTAGGAGAGCACTTGGATGACAGCGCCCCCCAGGGTTTTTGGGTATTTTTTACATCAGTAGACCATAAGCGCATGCTGTCACTTCAGCTTAACATCACGTCTGCTGGTTTCACTCATCAGCACACATTAAAAAAAAAAGTTCGCCCATTTTTTTACTGGAAAGAAAATCGCTTTTAGTAATTCAGTCATTTTTATATGTATCACTTCTCAGGGACAACGACATCACAGGTGTCCTTGACCACACCTTCTGTGTAGAACACAACGCCTACGGAGAAATCATCCAGCACGAGCTCAAGCCCAACGGTAAGAGCATCCCCGTCACCCAGGACACCAAGAAAGAGTACGTCCGGCTCTACGTCAACTGGCGCTTCCTGCGAGGCATCGAGGCCCAGTTCTTGGCTCTGCAGAAGGGCTTCAACGAGGTCATCCCCCAGCACCTGCTGAAGGCCTTCGATGAGAAGGAGCTTGAGGTACTTTGTTGTTTGCGCACACTATATTTCAGGTTGCTTGTACGTTCAGTTCAAAATGCTGGAAGTTCTTCTTTCCTCCACCCGCAGCTGATTGTATGCGGCCTAGGCAAAATCGACATCAACGACTGGAAGTCCAACACGCGGCTCAAACACTGCACCCCAGACAGCAACATTGTGAAGTGGTTCTGGAAAGCCGTGGAGTCGTTCGACGAGGAGCGCAGAGCTCGGCTGCTGCAGTTTGTCACCGGCTCCTCCAGAGTTCCCCTGCAAGGCTTCAAGGCGCTCCAAGGTGATGACACCCAGGGTGAACGCTGTGCATACTTAATGTGTTGTCATGTTAATATCCTTTTATATTAGAATTGTTATGCTATGTACGAGAGCACTCCTGGCAGAGCTGTCTTTGTTAGGAGGCTTAGACCAGAGTGATACAGAAAGTACTGAATCCTAATGTGATGTCAATCCATAATGCAAAAAAAAGGTGTAGGAGAGTGGTCTATACTGCTCCTTTGTTGTCCACACGGAGTGCTCGGCATTCACAGGCTCTGTCAACACAATCTAGAGTGTGTGTTGGGGTTTCTTGGCTCCTCTCAGTGTGCGTCTGTGTCTCTGGGTTTCTCCGACCTGAGTTGAACCGTGAGTCTGAACGTAGTGCAGTGGTTCAGTGGGTCCGTCCTGGCAGACACAGCTGCCCAGAGACAGAGCACCCAGGCATGAGGAGAACACCATGATCCACAGGCAGACAGCTCCCTTACACACCTTATATAACACGGCCATCCTTTCTTGGTCAAAACATCAGCAGAGGCCAGAACATCCAATAACAACACACACACACACACACGCTTGGACTTACAGTGGCTGCGGCATTTCTTTGATTCTAAATGTTTGGACCACTTGGCTTCAGTCAAGGGACAAAATAAATGTATTAATGAAATAATAAAGGTCATGATGCAAACGGAAAACGTCACCATAATGAGTCTAGTAAAGGATGTCAGTCAGTGTTTATTTTTATTTCTTTATTGTTTGTTTGGAAACATTATTTGCTGCAATATGGAGTAGAAGTGATGTAGAAACATGGATTAATAAGACCGCTTCAGTTAAACAAAATACACAAGTCGGTCAATAAGGAAGAGTCTGGAATGCGGTGGAAGACGAGAGGCCATGTTGATCATCGTTTTCTGAGCAATTGACCTATTTTTAAATTTCAGTTTAGATTCCGTTATCGCACTGAAATATTTGACTTGTAAAACCAGCTGTCTGAAATTGCATTCTTTAAATTCCAGAACGCAGTTTCAAGTTTTGTCATTTCAAAATATATGGTTTTCAGTCACTCAGCTGACCTCAATTTTTTTGCAGTTCTGATGTCATAATAAAGAGATCTGATTGATTCCTTAGGCTTGATTGACATTGATTCCATCTTGGAATTTCACCAATCTAGTTTGAGCAATATGATTGTTCTGCATTGCCAATAGCCGTGACCAGAGGCGTTATGTTTTTTTGGTTGTCCGTCTGTCCTATTCTTGTGAAAGTGATAGCTCTGGAATGACTTAAGGGAATTTGGTCATCATGCAAAATTTCCCACAAATGTCTAATGAATTAAATTGATGAAGTGGTGACATTTTATTTCAAAAAGGTCAAACATCAACTTGACTGTGACTTCACTGTGTTGTTGTCAGGCGTGTTCGTTTTTTTGAGAGAAGACAAACTACGCCGTACTGTTTACAACTTATTTAGAATTGTATCATTAAGTAAAACGTAATCAAGGACAAAGCTGTTAACTGCAACCAATCGCCCAGAAAAAGATGCACAATTTCCTGCAACAATGTCTTATATCTTTTCAGTCACAGAAAATGTAGAATTTCTCATTGGTTAAAACAAAATAGATCAGGTGAATAACTTTCATTGGTCAATTCGAACAGGTGGGGTGGAGCCGTGGTTTAGACTCGGCTCTCCCATCGCTGGTGCCCGAGCTGGTCCCAGCTCCTTGGCAACGTGATGCCTTCGCTTCCTGGAGACAACACCCCGTAGAGAAAAAAACATCCCTGTCCTGTCTGCCTGTTCATGCTCATCTTCACATGCGCATCTGCTCTTGTTTTAAGTTTCTCGGCTTACTCCCTAAAGCACCTCAGTGGCTCTGAGCAAACAAGTGTTATCTCAGTGTTCTCTCTCATATCCTGGCTTTTCTCTCCTATGTATTAGCCCCTCATAAAAAGGACTAACGCTTTCGTCCTACCTCATTTGTCCACAGGATATGTACAACTCTTTTAATAATGCAGATGATTGGTGAAACACAATTTAAGAATACAGTTCATTGTTCATTGGTACATGGTCAATTGGTCAATAGTGTGCTGGTGCCTGGTAGTGCTCTGGTGCATGATAGTGATGGTCACAGTGCCTTGGACTCAAAAACAGATGCATGGATCAGACAGGTGTTTATGGTCAGTAATTTATGGTCAAGTGGATTCTCAGTGCAGGGCAGGGGGTCATAGGGGTCACAGTGCTCTAGTAATAAAGTAATAAAATGGAAGAATCCTAACATTGTGCAAAAACACTTTTCCGGCCATTGTTCAACGGCACGGCTCAGGCAAAGGGGAGATTGTTGTGACCACATTTCACATTCGGGTGACACTAATCTTGAGTGTCCACCTTGAAACTGTGCTGACTGTATTGATCTTCTTTGATGCAGGGTTGAAGGTACAATCTGCTTTATTGACCATGTGAACACACAGGAAGCTTGGCTCTGTTTTCTGTTCCCATCAATAAACTTGAACACTTACAGACATACAGCAGTAGTCCACCATAAACTCAAATTGAGCTTCAGGTTATTGCCGTTGCCCCATGTGATGAAGCGTTCAGTGACCCCACTGTAAAGCTTCATCATGTAAACCCTCCTCTGTAAAAAAATAGTCTCTAAGTGAAGAACGCATGTGTCTCACTGGAAATGATTCACTGGAATCACACACATAGTAATAACTTCCATTTCTCCAAGTGCTACATTTAATACCTTTTTAATTAAATTCCTCCAAAGTCTCCACTTCACATATTACATGAATCTGGACAGACGTGGATATAAACTGCCTCTGAAATCTTGCGTGAAGGCATACATCAAACTGAGAGTCTGTAATTCCAGTTTTTTGACACTGAATCGACTGAATCTGAGCAACTTGTTATTCGAATATCGGACAATTTTATAATATGTGAACCTGGGGAGAAAAAAATCAAACTCAAATAACCTTCTGGGAAATTCAAAGAGAAAATCCAGACAATTCATCCCAGTGCAGAGCAGGTGTGTTAATGTCCATTTTTACTGAACTGATTGTGTTTATACAGGTGCTGCTGGCCCACGGCTCTTCACCATCCACCAGATTGATGCCAGCACCAACAACCTGCCCAAAGCCCACACCTGGTGAGGAAACTGTCAGCACTCTCGCATGTTTCAGATTGTTTGACATGCTGCCTGAATTTGAGAGGAGTGAAAGAGTGGTGTTGAACCGTGACGAAGTGCTTGCTTTCATTTTTTGCTTAATTCCCTCCACTTTGAATTTACAGTCAAGGTAGTGAAACAATTGGTATCATAAAAAAGCATTTTGTTGACTGTGGTCTGGAGTTATTCAGCAGTGCACAGATTCAGATGGTCCGAATATAATTTTAAAACCGTTCTCCCTGTCTGTTTCCCAGTTTTAATCGGATCGACATTCCTCCCTACGAGCACTATGACAAACTGTACGACAAGCTGCTCACTGCCATTGAGGAGACGTGCGGCTTTGCTGTGGAGTGAGTCACTGATGCCGGCGGAGCTCAGCAACAACCAGAAGCAACATGGTTTGGCCGTGATGAGCCTTCCTCCCCCCCTACAAATCAGTCCACTCAGACGGGGGTCATCCATGGTTGCTTCGCCTAGGGACGCCCATACTTCCCCGGGACATGTGGCCAAGCTAAGGGAGGATGGGCAGAGAAGACCAGAACATGTCACCTGACTGTTTTTTTTATAGAGCCTCCAGCCCTCCTTTATGTCTTTTTTTATCATTGAAAAGGATCTTTAAGCTGCTAATAACTCAAGACTATTTACTAACTTGTGGAGCCGGCAAATATTGCTGGCTCTTCCCTTTTTTTCTAAGTTCATTTTAGCATTTAAAAAAAAAAAAACAGACTGTATTACATGTAGCAATGCTCCATCTTACCAAGCAGAACACAAGGTCAGTCCACTCTGAAAACAAGACATTAACAGGACAGGGTTAGTAATGGTTAACACAACCACTTGGAAACACTAAATTTGGATGCAGAGTGTGGTGAATCGGGATGTGTGGTTCCTCGGAGTTATCACGCTGGGGCTATCAGCAACGCCATGGCTGGAAAAACGGGGATGTGTGCGGGTGAGAAAGGCAAGACTAGAGACTAAATTAAGCCGACTGTTTACAACCCTCTCCAAAGACAGCAGCAGGGACCTCTGCTACTGAGTCGCTGCCCAACAACAAGAGCTGCATTCCCAGAAAACCTATTTCACACGTTCGACAGCTAGTTTTTGTTTGAAAATGAATGAATGAACGAATAGCTTGAAATGTGTTATTTTTATATAACGGGGAAAATTGAAAAAGAAACAATAAAATTATATCTAATATATATAATTTATTGCTGTTATATTTCAGAAACCCCTTTCCGTTGTTCCAGAAAAAATAAAATCTTTAAATGTTGAGTGTTACTGTTTAAATTATCGATGACAATTTGTGAAAAACAGAATTGAGCTTGACCGGATTTCACTTAAGAATGCTGTGGTTTATTTCATGACATAACCTTTCTCATACTGTACAAGAAGAGATATGTCTTTAAGAGCAAAAAAAATCCTCAACACACAAATGTCCTCTGAGTGCCATAGTCATTTTTGAATGAACAGATCTTTGCAAATATTGAGCAGACCCTTTAAATTCTACTGATCTCATCCTGGAGCTGCATTTTTTTTTTTAAGTTTGTCATTTGTAGCTGGGCTATATTAATGTCATGAGCATGAAACCTACCATTAATTTGTAATGGTTTTCTATTCAATGGAGTCAAAAAAATCACTTCTGTTTTGTGCTGTCTCCACATTGTTGTTGTTGGACAAAAAGAAAAAAAAAACCTCTACTACCTTCTAGCCATTTGGTGCTAAATAGCATTAACGTTTGTCTTTTATTGGAAACCTTACTCATTGACATACTACTGCTTTATGTGCAGAATACACTTCTTGTGCTCATATCTGTTTGTGGCCACAAAACATGTCCAAGAAATCAAGAGCTCTACCTAGCCACACTCTCAGGAGATGTCATATGTGATGTCCTTTTGATTTGACGACTGACGGGATGCTAATTTGTCTTGATTTCCTGAATGTTAAGAGGTTTTTTAAAAAGTCACGTCATATAAATTGTTTTGCCCACAGCAGACCTTTAAAATATAGTAATCGTTGCATGTGTCCATATGTGCATTTGTTTTGAAAGGGAAGTGAATGAGATGAACTTTAAGCCTGCAACACAGTCTCATCAGTGATTTTTTTTTTTTTTTTTTTTTTAATTGTAAGGGGGGGGGGGGGGGAATTGTTTTCTACGATTTAAAAATGAAATTCTTGAATGTTTTCAAAAGATGCTGCCTGTCTAGCAATCTCTATGACCGTGGACTGTTCTTAACGTTTGCATACACTAAAAAAAAGAAAAAAAAAATACACACAATGAATTGTTCATTTTCATTATTTTATGTGGACTAATGTGTATGCAAAGTGAAAAGTGTCCTCAGATGGTGCTTTGTACAGTAATACGATATTGTTCATATATGTGGATCAAACAACCTGTAATTTATCTTTAACTTAAGTAGAAGAAGATTTTTTCTTGAAATGAAAAGAGGAATTGCACACAAACAGAACGAGGCTGCCATGTGTACTCGATGGTGACCTCTGTAACAGATATTCATTCGCCTTTAAGTCCAGTGCACAAGCTGATCACCCTACTGTCTGTTCCTACACTACATCACTCAGCTTCGCCCCGTAGCTGCCTCTCATTGAAGAACTGAACTTTCTATGAAACGAAGTTGAGAGATGCCACCTTTTTGTTTTGTTTTTCCAATAGCATGATCCACTAGCAGGACTATATCTCTCATAGCTGACTGATGCAATTTGATGTATGTTAACACTATCATTTTGTAAGAGTATTTTATTTTTGTGTGTAATTAGTTCTAATTAAACTTGCCTTTGTCTAACAATGTAAGGCCTTGTACAAAGACATGTCTTTGTCCTTTTTCTGTTTGAATGGTTATTTAAATGTCATGAAAAAGACCAAAAAAGGAAAAAAAAATGAAAGACCTTTTTAATCTAAATTATTGTTAAACTGCTTAGTTGTGCTTAAACAGGCTCTGTGGCACAGCAATAACTTCCATTAAATCAATTTATAAGGGGCTTTTTAGCACGATACTGCCTGAGAATAAATGTCAAGTACTTGATGTAAACACTTTACATCTAAATGGAACATGTCCCCGACCACCCACTGTTTACACACTGATACCAATGTGGATTAATCGTCTGGCAGATGGCTTAGAGGGGGGCAGGGAAAGGGGGTAAGATGACCATGATCAGAGCCGTTTGTAAAAAAGTGTTGAGTGGAGTTTGGCGCAGCTAAAAAAAAACCCGAAGACATTCATGTATTTTGTCATACTTTTTTTGGTCACTTTACTTTGTATGACTAGTGAATATTAATAGAAAAGCTATTTTATGTTTCTATGGTGTAGTACCTCATATATAAAAGGTGCACTTCCATAAACATAAAAGACAAAATTCTAAATAATACTAGAGTCAGTAAAGCTCATCTCACTGAAAAATTAGTTATTTTCATGGGTTGCCAACATGAAGAAAACTTCTTTCTGCCACATTTTAAATGTCAAAACCCTAGTTTTGAACCACATAATCTGTAGTAATGTCTAAACATTTACTTGCCCACATATTCCAACATAAGTCAAGTGAAAATGTATCAGTGAGTCATGTTGAGACCAGCTGAAAAACAAAAAAAAAGTGTTTGGGTTGGTCCTGATGACGTCACTTACCGTAAAGCATAGGAAGTACAGTCGGTGCCGGATTACCAGTTTCTGTCTGTACATATCCATCCGCCAACGCTGTTATAATCATTAGAATACAAAGTACGGAAAAGAGGCAGCGGAAAACAGAGTTGTGGGATTTTCAGGGTAGTATTTTTTTTAAACAATCAGAAAATACTAAACAAGGTTTCAAAGCTGTCATTTATGCTCTACATACACAATGTTTGTGTGTGATATTTTGTACAAAACCTTACTAATGTTCATCCGTCTGGTCTATTTTAGCTTATGAAGTGTATTCAGTGGAGCACTGAGGGAATCAAACGTAGGGTTTTAGAGCGACAGTGAATTTAAACCATAGTTTAGCTGTTACACAGTGGCTCTATGTTGTCTGTCGGCAGAGACTGAAGTTGAAAACCATATCGCGGATGAATACATCGGAAGAGGGACTTCCTCTTGGCATATAAACCGGGCCTCATTTTTACTTTACCGGCATTTCAGCACCACTGCCGGTCGGGTTTTTTAGACGGCGGTCAAGCCAAAAAGAAGTATATTTATCTTTTTTTATTTATACTAATTGTTTACAATATGCCAGGATATTCCGACAGAGACCGTGGCAGGGATAGAGACCGTGACAGAGGTGATAGAGGGTAAGTCCTTTTTTTATTTCTCATTTTAGATTCGTTTTCCCCTCGTGTGATTCGAAGAAAAGCTGACTAGCCATATAACCAATAAAAATGTCTAAAATTAACTAAATAATACAATATTTGAAATGGAAATTAACCTTAATTACGTTTTGTTCCGAAGTGTGAATCTACCAAATCGAAAATCGGGCAGTTTGCCGGCTTTATATATCGACACAAGGCCCAGGCCGGGGATCGGAGCCCGTTGTCTTTGGCTCGAGGCCTACTTTGGCCTCGTGCCCCGGCACAGCGGCTTGCCGTTAGCTTCAGGATGCCGTTAGCTAGCTCGGCCACAGGAACCTCTTATTCACAGAGCTAATGGATATCGCGAGACTACTTTGATTTAGAAAAAAAACAGATTTCGGACGATAGTTTATTTGTACACGATGTTCAGTTTGTGACTACTTAAGGTAGTACCGTGTGCTGCTCTGAAATAGTGTTGCTAGTACAGCTGGCTAGTCGGCTTTTCGCCATGTGGCAGCTTGAATGCGGATACAAAATGCCGGCTGTTTTCCATTGTTCCTCTGCTGGCTGGAAAGTATATGGCAGCTGTATATTTCCACAGAATGACGCAGTTAAGGTGTGCCTTTTGTTTGTCTGAAACTACTGTTCCCAGTCGCTGTAAATGAAGCGACCGAGTCCGACCTGACTTCGTACGCCAGAACTTAACGTTTAATTTATTTGCAGCTATGGCGGCGGTCCTCCTCGCTTTGGTGGTAACCGTGGAGGAGGAGGTGGTGGAGGAAAGTTCGGCAATCCTGGTGAACGCCTGCGGAAGAAACAGTGGAACCTCGATGAGCTCCCAAAGTTTGAGAAAAACTTCTATCAACAGCATCCCGACGTTACCCGGAGGTCTATGGTATGTAGGAGCATTGCCCTCCATGTGTTATGCAACACCAGAAATGTGCTCTCTCCTGCACGTGTTGCAGTTATGCAATCCGTTATGACCACTGAACTCTCCTCATTTTGATCTTTCAGCAAGAAGTTGAAGCCTACAGAAGGGCCAAAACCATTACAGTGAAGGGAAGAGAATGCCCAAATCCTATTGCAAAGTTCCACGAGGCCAGCTTCCCATGTAAGTTATAAGGCAAAAAAATGTTACAATGTCTCAAAGAAAATTTGCATGTCAGTTAATGGTTACAACTTTTCTACAGCTTATGTGATGGATGTGATCAACAAAATGAACTGGACCGAGCCAACACCCATTCAGGCACAGGGCTGGCCTTTGGCTCTTAGTGGCCAGGATATGGTCGGCATTGCGCAGACTGGGTCTGGCAAAACGCTCTCTGTAAGTTAAATATTCTTATCTTACTGAAATGGTGCAATGTCGAAAGAATAGCGCATTGATCTCAGGCCAGATGTAAACATGATTAATATATATATTTTTTTTTTATTCCACAGTACTTGTTGCCAGCAATCGTGCACATCAACCATCAGCCTTTCCTGGAACGTGGAGATGGACCCATTGTAAGTCATCATTCACACAGTATCAAATAGATTTACATGTTTCATTGTTTTGGCATTCCATTTCGAATGGATTTCGTATTTTATATGGAGTTGAGATCAGCTGTATGATGCTCTGCAGTTTTTGCACATTCTGAGCGTTAACAGATTTGTGGCCTCATCTGATCAGACTACGCAAGTGTGAAGATGCTTGTTGACTGAGGTGAAATAAATGGCTGGTATATTTCATTGACAGTGCTTGGTGCTCGCCCCAACCCGTGAGCTGGCACAGCAGGTACAACAGGTAGCTGCAGAATATGGCAGAGCTTCTCGCCTCAAGTCCACCTGTATCTATGGAGGAGCACCCAAAGGACCCCAGATCCGTGACTTGGAAAGGGGTATGGTAGCTTTTTTTCTTTTTTCTTTTAAAACCAAACTCAAACGGTCAATTCAGAATTTCTAGAGTTTAGTTCTAACAATGACTGTCCTATTGAAGGTGTTGAGATCTGCATCGCCACTCCGGGAAGGCTCATTGACTTCCTTGAGGCAGGAAAGACAAACCTCCGAAGGTGCACTTATCTTGTGCTGGATGAAGCCGACAGAATGCTGGACATGGGCTTCGAGCCGCAGATTCGTAAAATTGTGGACCAAATCAGAGTATGTGTTTAATTTACGTGAATGGTATTAAAATTTGTCCTGTAGGACAGTAATCTCTCTAGTTGCATTTATACTTTAAGGGAATAGGTTTCTAATCATTACTGTTTTGACAGCCGGACCGCCAGACTCTGATGTGGAGTGCGACATGGCCCAAAGAGGTTCGCCAGCTGGCAGAAGACTTCCTGAAGGAGTACGTCCAGATCAACGTTGGTGCGCTGCAGCTCAGCGCTAACCACAACATCCTGCAGATAGTGGACGTTTGCAACGACGGAGAGAAGGAAAACAAGTGAGTACTGTGGCTGTAATGGCAAGTGTTGAAACTGATTTCATAATGGCTACTAGTGACGTGATATATTTACAAAACTTAAAATGTGAATTTTTTTTTTCTTCTGCTTAGACTCATTCGTCTGCTTGAAGAAATCATGAGTGAGAAAGAGAACAAGACCATCATCTTTGTGGAAACGAAGAGGCGCTGTGATGACCTCACCAGGAGGATGAGAAGGGATGGGTAGGTGTCTGAGTTAAAATGCTGATCACAACATAACTCCCATTTATATTTTTTTGATTGAGCTTATCGTTTGGATTTAATATTGAACCCCTCAATCCTGTTAGGTGGCCAGCTATGGGAATCCACGGAGATAAAAGCCAGCAGGAAAGAGACTGGGTTCTCAATGGTAAGCTTTCATCACCAGAACATTTCAATTGGTGGTTAATTGGAGCGGTGTAAATTCCAGGAAACATTTATATCATGTCTGATTTAATTTCTTTCATTTTTCAGAGTTCAAATATGGAAAGGCTCCAATTCTCATTGCTACAGATGTTGCCTCTAGAGGTCTAGGTCAGTATCCTCCCTGATGTGTTTTGTACTCCTATGTGATTCAAAAAAGAAAGTATTTGCTTTCTTTAACTCTTCTGCTTCTTTCTGAGTTTCTCCCCTGGCCTGAAGGAGCAGTCTGTGTGGCAGGGCCTTGGCATGACAAGCCCAGGTCTCCAGAGGGGGAAGGAGGATTCTTGGAGGTGTCCTGACTGGCGAGGCACGGGTCTCCCAGTCGAGCAGATATACAGAGGTGACCAGGCCGCAAGTGCAGCTAACGCGCTGGCCTGCCTAAAACGGGGGGCGAGTTGAGGGCTGGCCACAGTTCCTCCCCATATGCGCGTCTGTTCTCTGGCAATGGTTTGGACTGCTTCACACACCCAGGCTCTGTAACTGTCCCAGCTCAAAGCCCAGCTACACTGTCTCCTATTGTCTTGCATGTATGGTTTGGGCACTGCATTGCAAGCCATTTGAGTCATTTGGGGGGTGCTTTTTGTTGTGTAGACTCGTTGTATAGCATGGGTGGCGTTAATGTTGCAGTTTCCGAAACTTCTGTCGGAAGAGCAGTCTGTCAGATCGATCTTACCTTCACCTCTGTAAAGACATGGCTACTGGCGCTTTTGGTGACAGTGGAACATGCTAAGTTGGACACACTTGGACAAAATCCAAGCTCACACTCCTCCCTCGCCTGCGTTTCAAAGTCATGTCGAGACCTGCCAACGAGAGACATTATGATCAAGTGAACACTGGTTCTGGATATATCTTGCCATGCCGAGAGTGGGGATGTTCTGTTTGTAGGCATCCTGCAAATAGATTCAGATCTACAGTTTCTCAGCAAGAGACACTGCAGTGTGAACGTTATAGCAAGTGTGACAAAGGGACCTTGGTTAAGTGCTAGTTGAAGCACACTAGGAGGCAGTAGTTTGCATAGCAGCCCTACTGTGAGGGGGACACCTGTGGGTCACTTGACAGTATGTGGGGAGAATGCTGCAATGGGAATGGACTAGTGAATGCATACTCCAAAAAATGGTAAGACTTCTGATCCATTCTTTTTGAGGGTGGTTTGGCAGCGGTTCAGCAGGGGAGGGATTTTATTTTATCGGAAGCCAATGGAGTGTGCATCGGTTCTCTTTTCCCACCGTAGTCTCCCTGTGGAGTAAATGGTCGTCCATTTTTGTCTAATGGTAGTCTTTTGCAGCCTTGTGGATTTTACTAGCCATCCCTACCTCACGACAGTACTAACTTTTGTTTTTGATCTGGTTGTTGTGGTGGCGCTGGTGCACATCTTTGTGTGCTGTCCTCCTCTTCCTTTATGCCACACTGCAACACAATCTTACAGATGTTGAAGACGTGAAATTTGTCATCAACTTTGACTACCCCAACAACTCTGAGGACTATATCCACCGCATTGGCAGAACGGCTCGTAGCCAAAAGACAGGCACAGCCTACACCTTCTTCACTCCCAACAACATGAGGCAGGCCAGTGACCTCATCTCTGTGCTCCGCGAGGCCAACCAGGCCATCAACCCAAAGCTCCTCCAGATGGCGGAAGACAGAGGAGGTAAATCTAATTGGTGAGATACAGAAACTGTGCTGTGAACTGCAGCCACTTTTTTTCTGCTGCTCTCCTTTTCTATTCTGAGAAGTCGATTGGTTTATCATAAAGAACTTATTGGTATCTCAAAGTCACCTAGTTTTTGCCTAACCTTTTTTTTTAATTTTTTATTGACTATTGCCACGCCCTAAGTTTGTTCTTCTTTTCCAGGTCGTTCAAGGGGAGGCAGAGGTGGTGACTATGACCGTCGGGATAGATACTCCTCTGGAAGGCGTGATTTTGGCGGTTTTAGGGACAGGGATAATGGCAGAGGTTATGATAATGGACCAAACAAAGCTTTTGGCACAAATTCACAGAATGGAGGAGGCTATGGGGGCAATAATGGCAGCGCCAATGGCTTCAGTGGAGGCAGCTACAATGGTAATGGACAGTCCAACTTCAACAACCAAGCAGGAGCGTTCAGTGGTCAGAGCAACTTCCAGGCCCCACAGTTTGCTCCCGCTAAGGTTGGAGCACAGACTGGTGCGGGTCATCCCCCATTCCCCTTCCCCCAGGCACAGGCTCCGCAGCAGCACCCCCCACCACTGGTGCCCTACCCCATGCCGCCTCAGTTCTCTCAGTAAACACACTTTACACTTGAAGTAATTTATTGCTTTTTGTCGTTTTAAGTTCTATACTTAATCCAGATTTTTTTTTTTTTGTATTTACACAACAGGGTTAAAAACAACTTCAACCTCTATTAAGCCTTTTAAGATCTGCAGTGCAGCAATAGTGTTGCGCACTTGTTTTCCCCCCATTTTATTTGTTACATTCCTCAGTAATGCTTATGTTTTGTACTAGGTAATTACAAATGTATTGGTTTTTCATGTGTATCATTGAAAGTGATGTTAAGCTCCAACCTTGGAAGTGCACTGCATGATCTTTCAAATAAAACATTAAAAAGAAAACACCGTTTTGTTCTTGACTTGAAACTTTAAAGCATTCTAGAAGTTATATATTCTGAGGAAACAATCGAACACTTGTAATGCCTTTCATGTCCAGCAGGTGCCGTCATTCACCATTAAACTGATGCAGTCATGCCTAGACTGTATAACCTCATAAATCAACTGACCCTAATGTGGAAACTACGCTACACACAATTGGTGAGGGATATTAGGACACCTGTGCATGGATATGCAATAAATGTTTCATTATTTGTGGTAACGAACTACTGATGAGAGAAATTAAAAATTAATTGACAATGGAGTGAAATGCTAAAATATTAAACATTGAGTAGTGGATCACATTGCAGTATTAAAATCAACAGTGGACTGATGTTGGTTGTAGTGACTTGATGTTGGCAAAATATTTGAAGCAAAAATGGAAATGAATCTGACATTATTCTGACTTCCTCACCTGGAAATGGTTTTCCTGCCTTGTGTGGAAACCTGTCTTCCCTGTCAGTCTAAGGCTTTGCATATGAAGACAAGGCAGGCGTCTGGGCCACATTAATTATCTTGTGATGACTCAACTATGTCTTAACTTTTTTTTTGCATGCCATTCGTCAAAATGTATAGTTTTAAACCTCTGAGCTGTAGTTCAGTTTGGGGAGATGGATGAGAAATTGTGTAATGTCTCCACCTGCTGGTAGAAGACCAATAGTACAGATGTGTAATTTTTCATAAAGGCGTGGCACTTGGTCCAGTTGTACAGTTTAGGGCGCTGAACCTTTTTAGGGATGGAGCCATCGCAAAAAAGACGCTTGGTGGCCATTTTGTTTTCCACAATAATCGAATTATTTATTTTGCATCATGTATTTCCTGAACCAAACATAACACAGAAAAGGTGATGACTACTCATGTTTTGATTGTCAAGGGATACAATAATACCACAAACTATATCATAAATTGTTATGATGGTCAACAGTTAATGGTGAATTCTGTTACATAAAACTGAGAAGGAAACTAGTAGAGACCATCTTGCAATGTGTACACACCAGCCATGATGCCCATGAACGTGTGGACCCATGAGTTCTCAGTAGTCTTTACTACATTATTACATGAGTACTCAGTAATAATGGGTCACACCACACCCATTTTCAAACTTGTCCTTCATTTTGATCTCAGCTACACACCTGAGTGCATCTTTCACAGATTCACAGTTTCACAGTTGGCAAAGTACTCAAAAAGACTTCTGTGGCTGCTTCCCTCTACAGTTGGTGTCCAGGACCACATTTAGCAATGGTTACACACACACACAGACAAACAGAGAGTCTCCCTGAAAATACAGTGACTAGATATTGTATTATTATTCAATGAATTCCTTCATTCCTTCATTCGTTTGAGCACTCCCTCCTCTTGTCATAAAGATCTTGACATTGCTAGACCCTATTAATATTGTTAACACTGTTTTTACTTTGTAAATACAGCTGTTTGCAGGATGAAAAGCAATGAGGTAATCCATCTCTTTATGGTTTTGAAAGACTAATATATGTATGAGAAATATGATATTTTTAGCGAAACTGGTTCAACTTTACAGGTACTCGAGCTGAGCCATGTGTCAGGTTCAGGAGATATGATGCAAAACACATTCAGTTATAGCTGAAAGTAAAATGGCTGCCACATGGCATTCTTGCAATGGCCCCAAACTGTACAACAGGGCCAAGTTTCATGCTTTTATTAAAAAGTTACAGATTTTTTCACAAATCACCGCAAATATAGTTTTGTTAACTCAAAGTTCCTGAATTGACCATTAACTCTTCACCTGAACAGTTCATCATGTTGTATCATTGTAATCCTTGACCATAAAAATTTAGGGTCATCAGATTTTCTGCTTTGTCATGTTTGGTTCAGGAGATAAAATACATAATTAGATTTTAACACTCTAGCAGATGTAGACTAAAGTACTGAGTACTAACAAATAACATGGTGGGAGCCACAGAAATATTGATGGTGAACATTTTTAGTCTTTCTCAGTGACATTTTCCAGGTCAAAGGTAAATTATGCAGGATTTTCCTAAAAAAAACCAAAAAAAACGGGCTCACACAAAAATAAGCCCTCTTAATCATCACTTATGACCGACTGGATTGCAGATACCCTGCCCCCAACACCTGCGTCCGGACATTTCTGGACACCATATGGAGAAAGATCGCCGAGTATGTGATTGATTGAGTCTCACCCTAAGTCGCTTTGGGTTGGTGACTTGCCAAACTAAGGCGTCTGTACTTAACCTCAGAATGTGATTAGACAATGACAACTATCTTTCTCCAGAATCGCTTGTTGCACCCTTGAATAGTATGCTTACCCACAACTGAAACAATCCTCCATAGTGCTTGCAGCTATTATGCAAGAATGCTCCTGTTTTTCTTTTAATAGAAAAGGGAAGATGTCTTACAAAACAATATGCAGAAATATTTATTTGTTCCATATCCTATTAAATCATCTCGTGGGCACACAGATCTGTATTAGGGCCCGTTTGGGGTCTGGTACTGACCCCCAAGGTCGGGTACAAACTGGAGGACACCACACACACCACTATATTAAACCGGTGATACAGGTTATATTTTCAAGCAGTGATGTTCTGCGTTCAAATATTCAGATTGCTTTGCTACTTTTAATGTATGCTGTACTGTAAGTATTTGCAGACGCTCAACATTAAAGGACTGTTGCACCCGCAACTTCGCAATTTCCTGAAAATGTCATAATATTTTCACCTAACTTGATTGAAAAGTAAATAAAACCCAATGATGTGACCAATCATGTAATAAAATATCCTGACTGAAATTGTTAAAACATTTTTATTGATTATGTAATACCTCAATTACATTATTAGGAATATGTAACATTGTCAGGTGGGTCATTTTTTCATGTAATACTTTTGACGAATGATGTAATACTGTGCCCACTTTCAGTCTAGAATGTCTTTGTGCTTGAGGTGCATGCTTTGAGCACCATGCAGCCATGTGCACATAGGCAGTCAACAGCCTGGTCCTATTAAGCGAGTGATGGACTACTTCTTTGGGAGACCAGGTCAGATAAGCTCCTGACCAGCGCTGGAAACCCCAGGTAACCGTTCATTTACTTCCTCTTCACTCCCAATACTTTATTTGATGAGGGTCTACATGATACCTGAACCAGACATACATAACCAATCCTAAATGCTTATTCCACCTGGTCAGGTAGGGTGTCAGCGTCAAAATGGCATCATCCTCAACTGAGACACCTTATTAACTAAAAATCCCTAACCCTCTGTAACATTATCCATCTTCTGCAACTTTTGCCATCTTCTGATGGTGTCTAATCTTAGGTCCACTCAGTGCATGCATGAAGACCAGTCAGTATGGGATTAGGCAGGTTTGTTTCACATTGATGGGGATTTTAGTTTAATGCACCCTTGCCCGAAAACAACCTACCGCTACTTGTCTGTTGTAAATTTTGCCACTACACTTTACATTTACATTGTTACATTATCCGTCACAATTATTACATCATCACCTGAAAGGTATTACTCTTTCTTTGAAATGACATCAGCACAATTTACCAGACACCTTCTCATCCGGCTCACAAACCGCGAGGAATGATGACACCTGTTTGCCAGATCTGAACTACAAGCAGGCCATATCATATCATGTCAAGAACGAACAGAATAAACAGTTGGGCCAGTTCTTGCTTGACATGTGGTCATAGTAAGGCCTGCTTGTGGCTCAGATCTGACAAACAGGAGAGGACCGCCCAAAAGCCATCATGCCAGGCAGTATGTGGAATCCATGTGTCTGGTTTGTTCCAGGTCTGGGCCACAACAATTCTTCTGTCTGGGTATTGGGTGCTACAAGGACCCCTATGAGGACCAGCACCAAAACATTTGATCAACACATCCCTATATTTGACTGAGCTTGAAGACAACAGTAACATGTGTAACAGTCACTCCACACCCCGATGGTAATCGTGTCTTTGATAACAAGTGCATTTGTTGATTTTTATCTCTGTGTTATAAAAGCTTAAGAGGATCTGGGTCACAGTTGAACTACTGCGCCACCTGTCATGTGTATAATAAAAGATGGAAACTTGGCCACAGGTGAGCAGCACACCTACTGATTAGAGATTAGACCTGTGGGCGCGGCGGATTTAAATTGTTTTCCACATATTTCAGAAGCGTGGCCTGGAGGTATGTGTGGAACTCTGGTTGTGTAGATACTACTGAGCGTCCTTCCTCATAAGTCAACAAGTCAATTGTTTTGTTTGCAATCTGATATGTGACAGCCACTCCCCACTGTTGACAACACTATTCAGTATATAAAAAAACTTTTTTCTGTTTTCAGAGTAAAAATTCTTTCCATTGTGAAACAAAGTGACAGGTCATAATTCACTGTGTGTACATTAGATCACAGGTGGACAAACCATGCTTATCTCAGTTGGATTGCACAATGTGCAATTTAAACAGGTGGGCTGTGCTTGATTAAGGTACATCATAACAACTGTACCATATTATGCAAATAGTCTCTTTGTGAAGCTTATAAAGTATCATATTTGTGTTAAATCAACTGTAGTCACCTTGGTTTTATCTGCTGGAGAGAAATGCTCTTCTATACCTTATCAATAGGGGAGAGACTGGCAGATACTTTCTATTTCTGATCCCTGCACTTTACATCAGGTAAAACTGCTAACCATGAACATTATGACACATTAATGTCAGTTAATCTTTAAACCTGCAAAGACAGATCCCTTTTGAACATAAACGATCATCTTTTAAGTTGAGCAAACTTGTCAGCAAACAGTTTTTTATTTACATATCCTGTGAAATAATAATTTACCTGGACAGTGGTGGACTCAGGGTGCTTGTGTATTAAGAGGCATTGGGGAAAAAGATAAAAAGGGCACCAGGTGTAGGCCGTGCGGAACCGGAGCACAGAAAGGTTAATTAGATTAAAGAGTACCTTACCACATTTTGTCTGATCCCTAGAGAGCACTTCATCATGTTTTATCTACCACAGGGGCAGCCAAGAGGGCACTTTTGCAGCGTTTTTTTTCAAATGTGGGGACACCCGGTTGGGCCACCAGTGCACCTGGAGTCGTGTGTGTGGCCTCCTGTTGCATTTAAGTCCAACTTGTATCTATACTTTTAGCTTTGTGTTTGGTCTCCACCTACTCCTGAGGGAAATATCTGGCTCATTAGCAGCTAAATACTCCATAATTTTCACCAGCTGTCTGTTAGCAGTTTGCTGCTGAGCGGATGGTATACTTTGGGTTTTTAAAAGTAAAAATATTGTGTACAATCATTACTTTGATAAAAGTCACCCATACGAATTGTTAAAAGTTGAAATTCATATCTGACACTGAATGTACATCAGTGTCAGATCAAGTGAAAGTAAAATCTGCCTGTATGTACATGTACTGTATACTATGGCTCTTATCAAAATCAGTGTTTTGATAATGATG